>CAEFZX010027424.1:0-76461 GCA_903066825.1 Alfaro cultratus | reverse complement strand
TATTTTTTTTTTTTTTTTTTCAAGTGTAGTTTTACATACACTTGAAACCATATAGCAGTTTTTGCTATGTGGTTCTGAACCTTGTACGAGCAAAGAGGACAGTGATATTTATGTTCATTCAATACTGAAGAATCTTCTCTCCGGTCCGAATGTTGCAAATAGATACGTGGATCTGTATAATGAAAATAAGAAACAAAGTTTGAGCATAAAATACATTTCTCTATTATACATGCTATCTACTTCTCTATTTTTATCTAATAGTTCCCTGCAGGGAAATAATTAGCTGTGCTACATGCTAAAATTAGCCTTCCCCTCTATGAATTACGAATTTCACTAGTTTACAGCTGTTAATTATATTTTCAACCTAATCTAGAAAAGCGTATTGATTTACTATGTGGAAAAAAAGTTTTAAGAAGGTAAAAATACCTTTTGTTGACTGTGTGGGTTTAGCATTGTGGATCGTGTGCCGAACATCAGTGGAAAAACCTCTCAAACTTCGTTCAATCGACCTCTTAACCCCGCTTCTTTAAGGTATTTATACTAGTGATTTAGAAAATAGCGCCCCCTTCATTTCCGGGATGCAATGGTCCCATTTCCAAATAAGGTATGGGGCTGACAGTGGTCCGTCCCCGCCCCTTTCTGTTTGCTGCAGGTCCTTCTCGATTCTTTTGGACATTTGGGAGCATTTGACATCTGGGATCATCAGGGACTTATATATGTGGCAATGGAGGTTCTGAAGTCCATGAACATTAGGGACCCAGAGAACCCATCGCTTGCCATGCACTCTGAAGGTGGAGTTTTTTACTTTTTATTGGTTTTCATTATAGAAAACAAGGTCGGTGGATGGCTGCAGCTTCTCCCGGATTTGGAGCCACTGCTCCATCCATCCAAACTCCTCCACTGTCAGGTACACCTGCGCCGGCACAAAAGCCTTATTTGTCTTGTGCTCCTTCACCTGTAGTGCCAAAGGAGAGGGTATGTTACCTGCCTTTTAGGAGCATATGTTAATGCTCCAGAGACATAGACAAAGAAGCTTTGCATGCTGGTATTTTAAGCAGAGTTCCAGTAGTGTAGTGGTCCACCTCCAGATGCAGACACAGATGTTGACCGAACATCAACGGGTAGCATGTGCCATATGCGGTTCCTCTCCTGACCCATTCTGTCTGATATCACAACTAAAGCATGCAGGATGCCGGCCATCGAGGGCCCACTTTGGGGACCCCTGCAGTAGGACATTTTGCCTTGAAGAGAGGCAAAAGCATTGAACGCATAATCACAGCCATAATCACTTCAAAAATGTGAGCGTAAACACACACACAAAAAAAATGAAAAGGAAAGTGTCTGGCTTGAATTTTAATTAACTCTAAAAGTCTAAAGGAAATGTTGACAGTCCCTTTTCATTTTAGCTAAATAATTGTCTGAGTAATGAGAGTTTTTCCATCTGTTGATCCTTGCTTTTGGACGTCTGAATCTGTTACCAGATGGTAGGAGCTTAGATTCACAATGCAAAGGATGATCAGAGATGCAGAGAATGTCTTTAGCATTTTGTATGACGTCCTTCAATACAATTTGGCAGATCAGGTAGTATTGTGGAGATAATTTTACTGGGAACTTTTACTTTGTTGATTCTTCTTCTCTAAGGTTACCAAATCAAGAGATGAAAAAAGTAACTATTTGATTGCATCTCAATAGAAAATGGTCATCAACATTTTACACACACTGTGCAAAGGAAGTGCAGTCTTTGCTGTGCTGTTTTTCCTTTCTTTATGAATACTAAGCTTCCCTTTAAATATTGATGTCAGTGATGGTGTTGTGTGCCGTCATTAGTGAAGGAAGGTGAATCCAGAATTCAGCTCCGTTCAAAAGTAAACCACTTCATTAGGCCAATACTGGTATCTATCCAATGTAAACCTCACTGAGAGTGCAGAGAGTTACGTTAACGATCCCACAAGTAACTGGGGACAACAGGTGAACTTAAATACACTGGGAACAAAACACAATCAAGAACAACAAAACGGCTGTGGTAATTACGCCCAGGTGGCGGCAAAAAGAAAAAAAGAGAGCGAAAAAACACCTCATGACAGATGGAGAGGATTAATTTGAAAGTCTATGCAGAGATCTTTGATTTTGGAGACATTTGGTTTTAAAAAGGAACTGTCACAAAAATAGAATAAAACCATTTTAATGAGGTGTGTCATCTCCTTGTAGCAGGCTGACGGTAACTGATGATCTGTAAACTTCAAAATGTTTTGTGCTGCACAGAAGCTCCTGAAGAAAATACAACCCTGAAACTTGTGGGTTTCAGGGTTGTGGGAAATGGTTCCTTCACTGGGAGCCATTTCCCAGTGGAGGAAAATGGCTCATGTGACATAGTCAGTCACTCAGACACACATTTACAGTTCCTATAAAAAGTCTTCGCTCTCTTGTTTTACAAATCTATCATGAACAAATTTAGGGTTTTCTTGACAGAAAAGTCATTAAAGAAATATCCAAATCAGACCGTTTTTAATCATGGAAAGACTAATCTTAACATCATGGCTCAAGGTAATATGAAACATTTGAAAATTTGTTGATGAAACTCCACTGATGTCATGCTTTTAAAGGAAACAAGTTGTCATAATGCAGTTGAGTAACAAAGGAGTCCTAGCAATCCAAATGAGAAACATACATTAATAAGCCTAGAATATTAGTATTTATAATGAAGAATGAGTAGAAAGAGCCAGTGAACAATGTTGGAGAGAGGGAACAGTACATACACTGACAAAGAAGTAGTGAAGGGTCAGAACTATCAGAAATGAGTGAATGCAGCAAAGAGAGAGGGAGAGCAAAGGAGAGATTACATGACTGAAAACACCTGGGAAAGGGAGAGAGAGCTGGCAGGCAGAGAGAAAGAAAACAGGGAATGAACCCTGAACCTAATAAACACAGAAATAAACAACTGTTCTAATTTTTCTCTTTATGAGGCCACAATCGAACACAGGTGTCTGCCAATCGAAATTGAAGCGCAGCACCACAGGGGAGACTGAGGGAGAGTCACTTTTCTGGAGCAAATTCGTTACTTAGGTGTTGATTAGGCATATATCTATTACAATGCATCACCTATTTTTATCATAATATTTTGTTATAATAATGGAGTAAAATATTTTGTTGTGCCCCCTGGTTACTTGGTGTGTTGCATGAACTAGATTATGTGACGGAGCTGATGAGAATAAATGAACTGACACAAATAGTAAACTAAAATGACAAGAAATAAGAAAAAATCAAAAATAAAGAAATGATCAGAAGAGGAATAACTAAAACTTGAAGTCTAAACAGCCTAAAGATCACAACAATGTTGTTTTTCTTAAAGGGATTACATTGCATCTTCTGGCAGCTCCTCTTCAATTCACAGCTAATTGGAAATGAATAAAGTCCAAGATTCTGGATTTCAATGTGAGGTCGGGATATAATGTCTATAAGAAAATAACCAATACATAAGCAGGACCTATTCATTTAGATAACTCTGAGACCTGAAGTTCATCACGCTGGTAGCAGCTTCTTTCATTGCAGGATCCAAATGCAACTAGTTACGCCTTGATAAAACCAGACAAACAGAAACAGGAAAGAGCAGGGACAGAGGGAGTTCAATACTCAAACTATTACAGAGCAATTTAGCTAATGGAGAGCTTCCCCATGCCACCAAAGCAACACAGACACAAACATATGATTTTTACAGTCCACTGGGATGCTGATTCATAATCATCTCCTGGTAGTGTAAGATGCCAATATGCTTGAAGGTAATTAAAATCAATTTGTGCAGCTCACAGAACTGACAAATTGCACTCTGAATGCTCAGCAGCAATGTCCCATAAGAAACCCCCAGTTCTTTAATTTCCTTAAATGGAAAAAAATCTGACTGCACCCACTCAGATCTACCCTGCTGACTCTTCCGAAGCCTCTTTTAAAATATTCAATTAATTCACCTCCCACTGTAATATTAGGTACACCTCAATATTACCTCAAAGCACCCACAATTTTAATTCTTTGTGGCATCAATTCAACAACATGCTGCTTCCCTCCGGGATGTTGGTCCATTTTTGCATCACGGCATCATCTTTTTGGCTGCACATCCATTAAAATCTCAAATTAAAGCTCTATTGGCTACCGGACTGAGATCTGGTGGAGGTCATTGGACTGCAGTGCAGTAACCAGTCTGCAGTGATAATACATTACGGGACAGGTTCATGATTTGCTGTTGCTCACTCATAAAATCCTAATCCTACCATCTAAACGTCAAGTCGATGTTAAGACTTTTTGGACTAATAGCATATTTTCCAATATGTTATTGCTTAATATTGGTGAAGCTAAACTGTAGCTTCCTGTTCTTAGCTGACAGCAGCAGCATTCGCTTTGGTCTTCTGCTGCTGTAGCCCACCAACCAAACCAGTTTGCTTCTACTTCTCTGCCTGTTGACATTAACACAGGTAGATGCATGAAGTTGCTAGCAGGTAATTGGCTGGAATCATGTTTGCTTTAACAACCAATTGAACAGCTGCATTTAGTAAAGCGGTTGATGGGAGTGTATTTGATAATAACTTTCATCCATCCATCCATCCATTTTCTTTACACCCTTGTCCCTAGTGGGGTCGGGAGGTGCTGGTGCCTATCCAGCTACGTTCCGGGCGAGAGGCGGGGTCACCCTGGACAGGTCGCCAGTCTGTCGCAGGGCGACACAGAGACAAACAGGACAAACAACCATGCACACACACACTCACACCTAGGGTCAATTTAGAGAGACCAATTAACCTGATAGTCATGTTTTTGGACATGACTGTCCAAAAGAGGAGATAATAACCTGTCCTCTTTAAACCATTAATGGCTTTAACATGGGAAAATCAAATAGAATCACATTAGGACTTTTGTAAATGTAAGTATTAAAAGCTCATAAAAAAGACAGAGGGGTACAGTATTCACACATGTTGTTTTCGGTGTTTAAAACCAATGTAGTTTTGATTTAAGCCTTCAAAATCATCTTTTTGAGCTTTACATCATGTTATTATGTTATTCCTCACCAAACTAGTGGTGTGTTACATATATTACAGTATGTGTGTTTGGTAGTAAGGTATTACACTTAGAAAATATGCAAGTTCTACTTTTTATTATGTGTTGTTTTCTCTTGGTGAAATGTATTTCTGAAATGAAAAAAATCAATTCAAATCAAAGGTTATCATTCTAAGCATTCATTCTCAGTTTGCTTTTAAACTTCTGCTTGGATTTCACATTTTATCATGTTTTATTTTGCTACTTCATCCAATTAATGGGTAAAATGAGTGAAATTCTTAATAAAATTGCTTCTGATTCTTTTAGTGAATTGTTCCACTTTAAACATTGATTTCAATTTGAAGTTCCAATATTGTCATAATTTAAATAAAAAAAAACAATTGTAGCATACAGTTCTCACTTATACCTGAAATAAATTCCTTTTTAGATTGATATTTAATCAATTTAAAACTGATGATAGTTTAGTACGTTATTTCCTTCACAATTAAATTCTAAAAATAATCCTGGCCGCCTTCGCAGGCTTCTGTAAAAACACAGTGTTTCAACACCACCAATTTTTAGCCACTCTTTCACAGAAGACACAGTAAAATGAGTACATGCTGTTATTTTCAGTAGCTGATTACCTTAATGGTGTGATAAAAGGGCTCTGGACCAGCCACAGAAAATGGTCTGACATCACTGCGCTGGTTTTCTGTTTGTGGATAGATTGATTTAAACCCTTGTTACTGGTTTATAGCAGCTAACCAGAACAGATTAACTCTTAATCTGTACTGGTTTCCCCTTGCCCTTCCTGTCTCTCCCTAAAAAAGAAAATGGGGCACATGATTTAGGCAGCTTTGAATGCTAAAAAGTGAATGTTGTTTCACAAAAAAGCATCCAGCAACAAAAGTGGAGTTCAGTGTAAAAACATTAATATTTTCCCAGCATCCCCCATTAAACCCTGATGCGGGAAAATGAGAATGGACAGACTGAAAGTTGCTTTGGATGGCCTGCTGCAGGTTCATTTAATTGCAAAAGTGATGAAACACAAACTCCAGGTAAACAAACTGGTGGTCACGAAAAATAAAGAATAAAACAAAAATATGTGGTTAGAATCCAGGAATTTGAGTAAAGCTACACCATCAATCTGCTTCCATGGCACATGGCGGTCAAAGGACTCTTCCTGGAAATACAAAACAATCATTCTGATTTGTTAAAAGCTTTCTAGTGACAGCTAAAGTCAGAAGAAGGATAATAGCTGCTGTGTGCTCAACATCCCATGAGGAGGAAACAATTTTTAAAAGCTTACCTTTTGGAATCAAGTCACTAAGTGAGGTTTTTCAGCTAACGTGTGAGTGTAAACCATCTGAGGACATTGGAAGAACCCACATAATAGCCGGCAACATCACTTTCCATGCTACTCCTGAGAATAGGATGAGACTGAGCAGGATGTGCGGCAGAGAGCAGAAGAGAAGGAGATGAAATTAACAAAAAAAAAAAAGAAGTGAGCTGAGTCAGATACAAGAGACACAAGGTCACTGCAAAAAGTTTAAAGGCAGATTAGAAAAACTGAAGCAATCAGTGAGGTGCTGCTGCACACTGACAAGCAACACTTCAGTGAATATTGATTGTGATAAAACCCTTTGCTCCATGATCTCAGACATGACTGCTGTCAAATCTCTGAGTTGGCATCTACAAGCAGATGAGAAGTGGTTGTACTTACTAATGCAATGGACATACTGGAAGATTATTTCATATACACACTAGTATGAAGTCCTTTAATCCAAGAATATTTCAGAGATGTGATAAATGCAATAACTGAACCCCATTTAGTTAGAAAACTATGAAGACTGAGTGTGTTTGGAGTTAGTTTCTATTTGCGGTGAGACTGAGCAGAAAACCAAGCTGAATATGCAGAGAAAAATATTTTATTAGCAGCAAAGATGTAAATCTCAAAAATTGGAAGAACTGAATGAAGACATGGCACAGCATTTTTAGTTTGAAGGCACATCCAGCTCTTCTCTGGGCTTTGGTAGAAGACCATGTTACTTCTCTCAACTGCTGCATTATCTATGTTTCTATTTTGCATTATAAATATTACATAATTCTGCATAAACACTGAAAGGGAGGCATATTCTTATCAAAAGACACATTTCAAACAAGAACATTTCAGAAGGAAATTAGCCAATAATGCTTCACCACCACTTTGTCTTGTGGCTTATCAGAAAAATATCATGCCTATAAACGGTTGTTGTAATAGTTGGTTATTAAGTCTTCTATTTATTTTAGTGAAGAAAAGAAATGCTTTGGGTCAATTTGTCCCTAGGCCATTTTTAACCCATTTGTTTCCATTTTATCCCAACCTTTGGACATTCGTTCTCCTTAAGCCATTAAGGAATATCTACTAATAAGCTGCTTATCATTTGGGAAAGCAAATATTTGCAAAAAAAAAAAAAAAAGATAATAATAATAATAATAATAATAATAATAATAATACTAATAATAATAAGAATAATAATAATAATTACTTGTTAAAGAACTTTGCTATGAAAGAATTAAGACATTTTCTTTAACGTTGTTGATGCCTAGAACTGACTGACTAAATAGCCTTCAGATGCTTGAACCTTTCTCACATCGTTTTGTTGTTCACCACGTTGAACAGACTCCATTATAGTATCTGTCTTTTGTCTCGGCCCATCTGTCAGTCAGGTAATTCATCTCTCAGGTGATGGTTTGGACTGGGTGAGTAGGTTCTCAATGTCTGTTGCTTCTGGAGTGCTCTCTTGATGATGTCACTCTTCATGCAAACCCAGTGAGTAGGTTTTACTTTTTTTGGTGTGGGAGAACGATGTGGGAGCATGGCAGCATGCTGCTGAGGACCCTTCATTTCAGAAATTGTGCTGGGAGAATAATCTATGCCTGCAATTGGGGGACTCTTCAGAGTAAGATGTGCATAATGGGGACATCTGAGTTTTTGCCCAATTCACATTTTGTACTTTGAGGCAGTCATAGCCTGGGTTTGAATGAAAAGGTTTTTTTCCCCTTATTATGTTGTGTACCTTCACATTTGCTTACTCTGTCTCAGAATTGCTTGTAAACATTGTTGTCATTTCCATATTGAAAGCACGTAATGAATGCTTACTCTTTATATGTAGTACCTGAGGCAGTTTTGAGGAACAGTTTACCATAAGTAGGAGCCACTCACCCTTTATTCCAAAGATACAGGACTCAGACTTGAGCCAGTGAAGTGCTTTAGATGTCTCAGGAGCTCCTTTCTAGTTCTACGATCAAATTGTTCGCATGTATGACAATGGTGAACCATTTCTTCAAAGTTTGATGCTGTGATCTCTGAAAGCATAACATTTTTCTGTCTTTTTGTGTAGTCCCTGATGCTTTAGAGCTTGTGTATGGTAAGTCTGCCTCCTGCTTGCATTACACCATCTTTCCCTGCAACACTGCAAATACCTCTTGAACATGTTCGCATTTTGTCATGACATGACATTTAGTGATTGTTTCGTAATAATGCGATATAAAACAGCCAATATTTGTAAAGTTGAAGGAAAACAACGTTACAAAGTTCTTTGTAAAGGATACAATCCTCCAAAAAATAGAAAACTAGAAAGTGTGATGTACATATTTATTTTTATGTTTATTTTGACACCTAAAAAACAAAGCAATCGGCTACTTTTCTACTTTTTTCAAACACTTTTATCACTGCGGTTTAAAGTTTTAGGTGGCTAATTCATGGAAAAATAAATAAAATAAAAATGCAACTCATTAAACATAGATTTTAAAAGATTATTACAGTTAGTTTACTTTTCATTTGAAAGCACCTGACAGAAAAACACTCTACTATTCCTCTCAACACACCAGGCTTCACAGAAACATTTCCTTGTTCCTGGAAAAGGATAAAAAGTGCCTCAGCTTTGGATTGGATGTCCCAATTCAACAGTCTGAAAGCTTTTCAGTCACAGGAAACTGTCAGTTCCAACTGAGCATGCACTCAACAGAAAAAGAAAATGAATATCTTTTTGAAGAATTTCATGTTTCTGAGTATTCTAATTTCATTCTCAATGTGTCACTTTTAAAACCTGAGTTCTACACTAACACTGTGATTATCCGGTAATGTGGAGAGAATTTGTGCCACCACTTAGTTTTCAATATGTGACTTGCAACTGGTTTGATTTGTGTGTTATGACTTGAAGTTTTTTGAGTTTTTTTTTTATTTTATTTTTTTATGTCTCTTTTTCTATCTGGTCACAATTGAGTTTTTTGCTTGGGAAGCATTTTAACATTAACCCACAAGTCATACACATGTGGATGCAATTGCTGGTACCCTTCTGCTAATGAAGGTAAAGGCCACAATGGTCACTGAAATAACTTGACACAGACAAAAGTAATGACATTATACTAAAAATTATTAAATGAAAATCAGACATTGTCTTTTAATGGTGGTTCAACAGAACTATAAATGAGACTTCAGGTATTTTGGACCACTGGTCAACTTGTCTCAGGTTTTAACGGTGCCTTTTCCAGATGTTTCAGCTCCTCCTACAGATGTTCACCAGTATTTATATGAAGGCTCATGGGAGGCCAGTGTTTTGCTTTTTGTCACTCTTGTCTTTCAGTATCCTATTGGAAGATCGATGTCCTGCAATGGAGACCAAGCTTTCTGACACTACTCAGCAGATTTCTCTCCAAAATATTTGAATTTAAATTAGACTATTTCAAGAAAAAGGTGCTATCCTTCTAAGTAATATGTTAAAAAGTATTGAAGATTACTCAATTGACTTTATTCTATGGAGTAAAGACTTGGACATAGGTAAACCAGATAAAGATGCAACTGGTTTAACAGAAGAGGAATTTATTAATGCTCAAAGTGCTTGTACAGTGGAAATCCAAGTTTCAGAGTAGAAGTTTTGTTTACATTGAGGCAAATGATTGTAGAAATGCACAACAAGGTCCTCACAAAGACAGCAATAACGTTTTTGCATAGAGCAGCTGAGCCACATCTGACGTTATGTAATTAGAAAAAGAAACACATCCTCACAAGTGTTATTTTTCTTTTACTGGTAATTCCTTATAATGGAATCTACAATGTATCTGTTCATGTCTTTTGTGAGAAGCGCAGAGTTATACACAAAGACATAAAGAAGAAAACAATCTCTTGTTGTTCTAGACAATGAAAGATGGATATCCATGAACTAATAATCAAGAAAACCAATCTTACAACCAAATTTACATTTTTATTAACTTCTTGTTCTGAATCTTAAACATATTTAAGTCACACTGTCTTTCAAAGAGATCAACTCTTTTGATTGAGATTGAAAACAACTCAGAACAAGCTCCTACAAAGGATGTCTGATAAGGTTGCCCTTCAGTGACAGGGAGGTTGTTAATAGACAAGCAACACACACACACCCACACACACACACACACACACGCACACACACACACACACACACACGCACACACACCTACAGTGAAGACACAAACACAGAGTTAAGCTTATCTATGGAAGCACTCCTCCTTTAAAAGTAGCATTTCTTAACTGTTGAATTTGTATAAACTATTCGCACCTATAGAATATTGAAATCACTTCAGTAGAATGTTTCTAGGAACATAAAATAAGGTGGTGTATTTGAAAACAGCTTACAGTCTCCCATTCTATAGATATTCATTTCATTGGGTTAAAAAGGCCAGAGTGAAGAAGTGAGGGACATTAATTACAAATGGAGAAAACACAGAACAGTGATTAACCCTCCCATTAGCCCCTGACTCATCTCAGTTAAGGTCAGAATTTATTTTTTTAACAATAAGAAAATATTCTGTAGGTTGAAGAGACAAAACTGCAACCTATTAAATCTCTGGGTGTTCACAAAAACGACCTCATGCCAACATCTAAATGTAGTGGTGGGAGTGTGGTTGTCTGGACAGGCTTTGCAGCTTCAACATCTAGATGACTTGTCATAATTCATAAAACCATGAATTTTGCTCTCCATCAGAAAATCTTGAGTTAGAATGCTCTTAAGTTCAGCTAAGGGACAAAACTGAAGCACACCTGCGAGACCACCAACGAATGGCTAAACAAAAAAAGCTACTGACAAAATAATGTGAAGGTTTTGAAGTGGCCTAGTTAAAGCCTGGACTGGAATCCACCAAATTGTCTAAAATTGCTGAATAGAAAACTGCTGGTTATTGTAAGTGCTCATGCCACCAAGGGAGGCATGAACAGTTCTTAGGTTTGAGAAAGAAACATATTTTCACAAAAGCCCAAAGTTTCTTTGCATACCTTTTTTATCTCCACAAATTAAGTCATAATTTAAAAACTACATTTATGTTTACTCAGGTAATCATTTTGAAGATTCACATTAAAATGCATTTGATGATTTGGAACATTAAGAATGGCAAAAACAAAAGAAACACTTTTTCCAGACCATTGCATAGTGCCTGAAGATGCTGAACTTGGAAACAAAGAAAATATTCACTTATTTTTGAGTTTTTGTTTTGTTTATGTTAAAGTCTTATCTAAGTTTGTTGAGTTTGATAATTTTAACGCAGATGGAAAATATCTCCCAGATTTGATCAAAGAAACAAAATGTTTGTGGCTGGAAACAAAAATCAAACATCACCGTTTAATCTATTTTAACTTCTTTTTTTGTTGTTCCTCTTTTCAGAAGCACTCAGTGTGGGAAAATGTGTGACTGTGAAAGATAAATACTGACTTCAAATTCAAACACTGAGAGTATTCTGTGGCAGCATTTTAGTCTTTCATGTGGAGTAGATAAACACTCAGAGATTATTTGTATTTTGGTATTCGAAGAAAACTGTCACAACATACCATGTATGAAGCTGAGCATAGCTTCATGCTGTTACAGGTCAAGAAGGTTACATCTTGATACGTGCACAAGAAAAAAAGACTGAATCTGATGTGATGTGTGGACAGCCTGTTTTTCTGCACTGCTTACAGATTCGTCCTTTAAAATGTTCCAGATTGTTCAGCTTATTAGATGAGACAAGATGAGGCAGAAAAACAATATGATAAAATAAAAACATGAAGAATGGTTCTGAGGTTGATTCATGGAGAACTTTGCACTATTTTTAGAGAAAGTGCAGCACACTCCAGCTACATGTGATTTTTTTATTTTTATTTTTTTTTCATTTTTTTGATACAACCCTGTTCAACAGGATTCATTCCCCTTGAACTTGTTGAAACTCTGTTACAAATTTTGATGCATTTTAATGCAGCTTTGTGTGGACAAGCACAAAGAAGTGTATATGTGGTTTTTGAAAGGACAAAATGGTCTTCATTGAGGTAAATCTTTATTGTGGAACAATGATGTGAAAGCGGCTGATAAACCCTGCTCTCTGGGATTGAAAATGGACTAAATTCAGGTTTAAATAGTTGAGATACAGACTCTGACCCCATGACACCAGAAATTGTGTGTAGTTAGATTCAGATTGTCTAGGTAGGGAGCTTTTCTCCGCATTTTCCTGAAACCTTGACCTCAAATCTACGGTCAAGCCTACAGTCCCTCTGTTGTGACAGTGTAAAGGAAATGTCTTCTCGATTCTTGTGAAAGTTGCACTATTCCCTTGATCATATGTGTCATACTGGATGTCAGATCTGCATCCACAGATAGGGGCACAAATTAAGCACCTGACTGTAACCATTCATAGTATCAGAATATAACAACAAAAGTCAGTAGAAGAATAAGGTATTTGGCAAGTTTTTAATGGTTAGAGCCTAAAGAAATTCTACAAAAAAACAGCCTTTCCTCTAGTATAAGACCTGCTGCCAAAAAACATTGTTACACAAAGAAAGGAAAAATCAGCCCACTCAATTTTCATTACTGTTGTATCAAATCTTAGTGAATTGTCCAAGTCCATAAAGGGAAAAGATTACATGAAAATTAACATAAAGTCAACATTTTCTTTGGTCACAGTATTTAATGTCTGAGATGACTGGAATCCGGCTTCAAAAGACACATTCAGCAAATCTCCAAAGCCTGTCTTCAAGCAGATCAGAAGTTTATTGAAAATCATGAGGCTCTTCCAAGGACAAACACTTTAATGTTTTCACATGGATCTTTCCCATCAATCATTCAAGTGGACAAATTTGAATAATGGGCTAGTGGCGCCATGCAGTAACTAAATCCATGAATGTTTGTATCGCTCAATTCAGCACTTGAATGATGTGCAATAGTGGGAAAAGTAGAGATGCAAGGAATTTATTTGCTTCTTTTTGAAAAAATAAAAGATAAAAAAGTGACAATTATTTAAATGTTTGTTACACCTTGCAACATTGTGCCATGTTACATTTTTTATTCATGAGGGTGTTTCTTGATGATTTATACCCAGCCTAATTCTTTGCTTAACAAATCTACTGTAATACTTCTCAAATAAAGCAAACTTGCTTCAAAAACCAGAAACGAGCTCTTGTAGCTTTTTTCACTGTTTAACCTTCGATAAAGCTGCAGGACAAACTCTTAAAAGAACCGTCACATTTTTTTATTTGATTTCTTCACATCAAAACATTGCTGAGGATATAAAAGCCTTTCTAGGAATGTACCGTAACTGAAATTAATATTTAATGTGGCTAGCAAAAACACTTTTTTGATCTTCAAATGTAAATTTGTTGCAGGGCAGAAATAAGAAGCCTGCCTATGATTCAGTGCATCAGTAAAACCCTTAAATCCATCCATTTCCCAAGGATGGATTTAAAATAATAATAAATTGCTTTCAGCCTTTTAGAAGTTCAGAGCTGGACTTTATAAACTATCGCTCTGTTCTCTGGTTCTCTATTGAATGTAATTGATGATCACAGGTCATTTAATAGAGAACTTCTAAGACCTTAAGATGCCTGTGTCCCAGTGGGACAGAATTATAATTCGTATTGCCTTTTAGAGCCAGTTGTTGTCCTAACTAAGATTATGGTTTAACACCCTCTAACCTCCAAATTATAAATAAGTGTGAAAAGCAGCTTTGAGTAATGGAGATTTTAGATAAAGACATTTGTTAGAGTTCTCATCCTTTACTGATTGTTTTAGCCATTGCATATCAAGTAACCAGTACAGGGTTTTCACAAGCTACAGTATTCAGCTGGTTTGAATACCAGTTTGGATTTTTACCAAACCAGTCACACAATTTGTGGGAAGACAGGTTATTTTGTTACATCAGTCACATATCCGCAGTCTGTTTGATCTACTTCCATTGCCCCCTGTGATTGATTATGTGTCTGCAATTTAGAACAGTTTCCCACTTGACTAAAACCCTGTGGATCAATAGCATTATTTTATTTATAATCTGTGACTATTACTGAAGTGTGTCTGAAGCCAACAGAGAGTTCAGGCGTTCCTTTTTCCAGACATGTTATTTTGATCCACTCATGATAGAAAGGAACCTGTAGGTCAAATGTTGACGACTGTAGAATGCACATCACTGGGGTTTTCAGTTTGAAGAAGCGATTCTACTTAAATGCTTACAAGACACGGCTCTTTGAATCTTTTGTGATCTT
This sequence comes from Alfaro cultratus, assembly GCA_903066825.1. NCBI lineage: Eukaryota > Metazoa > Chordata > Actinopteri > Cyprinodontiformes > Poeciliidae > Alfaro > Alfaro cultratus. The sequence goes on along the minus strand of CAEFZX010027424.1, from coordinate 61,925 downwards.
GGGGTTTTCTTATAAATGGTTCAGCCACTCAAGCATTCAATGGAAACTATTGTGCTTTTGTTTTGCCACTCTAGTACAAAAAAGTATTTTCTGTATAAATGTTGAGGGTGTTTCGTTCTCTGTAGGTTAAATCAAACTCTGACTGTTATCATTTTAGATGGACTGAGCCAACTTTGTTGAGAGGAATGATGGGTATTTTTCTTATTTTTATCAGAGGGTCCCTGCGGTGGTAAAAGAAACAGCAAGCTTGATGTTTTTTGTTGCAAACATAACTGTCTTTCACATTACTTTCAAACCATTTATCTGCCTGTCTCTGTAGCAATGCATGTACTTGGTTGACTTTCAGCTAAACAGCTAAGCCAAATAAACCATGTATCAATTTACTTTCGCTTCAGTTTTAAGTGCTATTGTGTTTGTCTAATGTGTAAAATTCCAGTAAAACACAAACATTTCTGGTTGTAACATGACAGTCAGTGAAAAAGTTAATGTACAAATAATTCTGAGACAATGAAGTTAAAAAAAAAAACAAAAAAAAAAAGCAAGAAAGTAAATAAACCTTCTGACTCAGTCACCAAGATCTCAGGTTTTGGACTGCACAAAAGGCAAAGTTTTTCAGGTTGACAGTACAAACATGACTGAGCTCACACCAACAAGCAGCACAGACAATATACACAGAAGCTACTTCACAATGCCACAGGAGGAATTATGGGACTTGTATTCGCAATCTCAGTACTGGCACATCTTTCCAGTCATGGTGTGATGCAGTGAAGGAAAGGAGAAGCAACACAAAGTAGCTGTAGTTGACAGAATACAGTGACTTAATATGATGTAATATGAGTCCACTTGATTTTCCTCATGAAAATGATCAGACAGCCCAGTTAAATGGTTCTGGTATTGGACCCAGAGCAGGAAATCAATATTCACACATTGGTACACATAGTGCACAAAGAGCCTAGTCAGTTATGAGGGGTGCTGCTGCCAGAGCCTCTGTTGCAGACCCCATGTAGGATTATAACAAAATGGATATTTAATCATCAGTCAAAATGAGTCCACATGGGGCATGGCTTTGCACTGGTGCTGGGAATTATTTTAAATTGATCACAGGCTTTGACGAAAAAAACGGCAAGTTATATTACAGGGAGGGTAGCAGTAGAAACCTCTCAAGGATTAGTGGACGTAGATGATGGATGGATTGAATGGATAGATGAATGGATTCATGATTAAATACAGCATCACTTCTCAGACTGCAAGGAACGGCTTAATAAATGTTCTCGACTTTATATTGGAAATATAATAGGCTTATGCGATGAAATCTGTGAGAACTACAGGGAGCCAATGTAAGGATGTGAGTTAGACTTCATTAAATGAAAATACGAAATTCATTCGCTGAATGTCTCTCACTCCAACCCGGGAAAAGCAGCTATTTTAACTTTCTGTAGCATATTTATTTTGTCAAAATTTAATAACCTAATAAACCTTCATTACACTAAGAGATTGTTGCTGTTTTAAGATGAAGTTTCTTCGTACTGGCAGATGGTCTGATGTAATTTATGAAACTATGTCTCTTTGATAGAGACAGATGTGCATGATAGGAAGATGAGTAGACCCACTGAATGCAGTGGTCACTGCATTCAACCTGTTAATTAAGTGCTATTTCAGTTTCAAGGATTTTCTGGGGTAATTGATCGTTTAACTGTTAAAAGAAATTATTTAACAGACAGTCAACTTTGTTTTTACAGTCATAGTGAGAACAGAGCACACTGTCTTCAAATTCTGGGATATATATCTATATATATTTTTTTCTTCTGTATTTTGTATTTTCTTGTTGAGTTTTTTTTTTTTTTTTTGGCTTCTGACGATTGTTGAATAACACTGTTTGGATCTGAAAGAGATTGAGTTTCTCTCTTTCTGAATGATTCTCTCTGCTATTCTGCAGTGAAGTATGAAACAAGTGAAGAACACAAAGTTTGCAAAACTTTGTTTTTAGAAACACCCTTTTCCAGCAGGCAGGTTGCAACAGGGACAGGCCACAAATCATTTATAGCACATGGTATTGTTATAAATGCCATGCAGAACAATACAAGCCATTGCTATATGACAACAATTGTTATACATGAGAACACCTTTGGTGGAGTTCAAGTAACACCAAAGGTCAAATGATAATTAAAGTTTAAGAATATAAATATAAAAATATTGTCTATATCAAATATGACTTAAATAGAATTTGACTATTGGTTCATTTTGAGCCCGTTTTCCAAAATGGGCTCAAATTTTGGAAAATTTGAGCCAGGGATGTAAAAGTTACTACATGAAATTGAGTGTCCGTCTCTTTAAGAAGTTCTTACTCTTTCTGACACTGCCTTCATCACTACCATTCTTGGGAATCCTGGACTGTGAAGTAGTTAGTATGATAAGCTGCAGTCTCACAAGGTGTTTAATAATTGCTGGTCTGGAGCAGATGAGTGGGACGATTGGACGATTGGACGGAATCTCAGCTGGAGACTGCAGCTCCAACGAGGAGTTTTGTGAAAATACAACTATGTTCTTACTAAGTGTGAGAGCAAGCGTTTAGGCAACCCCGAATGACTGCCAAGGGAGATTAAGAATTCTCAAATGTGCATGAAAGAATCAAGCAACACTCCAGTATGTTTTTAATGAGGGACTAACATTACATCTATCTATATAAAAATGAAGCACAGATTCTAATATATTGATAATTTACAATATTTCATCGGATTTAGAAATGACAGCTTCAAATAACCCTTCGCTGTCGCTGTTTCGTGCATGACATAAAACCTTCACAATACAAAAATACAACAGTTCCTCAAGTGTGCAAAATGAAATCAGTTAAAGTGTGTATAATTCGACAGCAAATTAAGAGTTCACCCGCGCAAAGAATACATGACAATCACAGACATGAATGTCAATGATCTGCATATCAAGAGTAACTGCAACGTCCAATTCTTTTGTAGGCACGTGAAGGCAGCAGGAGTCACGCGTTGTTTCTCTTCGAGAGAATAAATATGGCGGATGATGGAGAGTCATTGGAGTCTTGGCTTAGTGAGTACATAGTTCGTAATTTTTTCTCAAGCCTGATATTAATGCTACTGGTGTGTATGTATGTGCTCCATTTCCACGTCTATCCGAATGATTGGTTCTATTCCCGTGACATGACCGTAGCTGAATATTAGCACGCTAACTGCTCTGTGTTGTCATCAGATGCTAACCCAGCTAACAGCAGATGATAAGTGTCACAAGCTAAATTCTCGTCTGTTGCCTGCGTTTGCATACTAATTCGGCATTTAATTGATGTTGCTGCAAAATGTGATGATCCTAGAACGACTCGGTGTAACATTTGAGTTTTTAAAAAATGTTTTAAGATCGTCGATCTTAACCAGAGAAAGTTCTAACAGCTCCTGATATTGTACCAAAAAGCAGGATGACTGTTTAAGGTAGAGACGACAGGGTCACTGGGTGTCCTTCAAAGGGGGTGAGTTGTAGCTTTATGTCTGCTTTTAGTCACGATATGACAAAGTTATGACATTATTGCTACCAGTTAAGTGTAAATATGGGAGAATGCATCTGTTTTGGTCGAGTCCTGCCTTCAAGTCCCCCTACCCACCTATATACATTATGTATAATGTTGACATTTAGTGCTTTTTATGTTGCTTATGGAAAGAGATACTTATATGTTTACCTCATTGACACAATTAAATATATTTAAAATGAAGTTAAATGTTTTTGAGAGTGCATTGCCACTCTATGAACAAAGATATTTATGGTTTATAGATTTTTCCAAATATCAAACTGTAAATGAGGCAACTTTATTTTTATGCTCGTTCAGTCCTTCATAGAAGCATCAAGGAACAGAGGTTGTAAATTAAATCACCATATGAAAACCTCTATTTTGTGATTAGTTTAGTTATTTTTCTCTGATATTAGAATTAGTTTGGTCTAAAATATTTAGATATGACAGAAAAGTAAAAACAAGAGAAATTGGTAATGGGACAATAATTTTTTTCTTACCAAAGGCTCAGGCGTCATTAAAAAATAACCCAAAAACTTTATTTTTATGGAAAAGCTGGAATAAGCAATAGTTATTGTCTTCAGTTCTGATTTAAAGGAGACAGCTGTTTCTACACATTTATGCATGCTCCATGGTTTTTAGCTTCATTGACTCCAGTTGAGTCCTGTGACCAAAAACAATAGCCTCTCTCTCTTCTGCATTAAGCTGGTGGAATTTCTGAACCCATACACCCATTATGGACACACTTAGTGACTGTTGTCATGTGTTGACACGGAAACATAAAGTTGTGTGTCATCAGCATATCCATGGTAAAATATATTGCAGTGCTACATAATAAGGTTCCAAGTTTACAAATCTTAATACATAAGGAATAGTGACTGTTAGTCTGCAGGCATATGTAAGGATTCGTGGTTTTGAAATGCTTTGTACTTTAATGAATCAAATTACATCTAGTAGCCATTACAATTTTTCCCCCCAATTTTTTGTTTGTTGAGCAGAGCTTAAAAACAAAACAAGATCATTAGCTTGAGTCAATCTACACATTCTGACAGTTATGGTAACAAATGTAGCAGAGAAATATTTTATCCTTGTGATTTTTGTCAACAATCTGCTGTGATACAAAGCATGATATATCAGGGAAATTCAGACTATATTATTGTATTAATACATTACATTACCATATTATTACATACAGATCTCATTGTGGTTATTCTTGTGTCATTAAAATATGATAATTTGGAGAGTATTGACCAGCTTATACCCAAAATGCACCCTTGAGAAATCAGCTTTTAGGGCTCCAAGGCCATTTCCCTTAGTTCAAACCCCATAGAAACAACTGAGACACCAAACCTTAGAAACATATGATTATCGGCTAAAAATAAGGGGCAAGAGTGAAATGCGTTTCAGACTTTGAGTTGTATTTTCTCTTTTTCAGATAAAGCCACCAATCCCTCCAACAGACAGGAAGACTGGGAGTACATAATGAGTTTCTGTGATCAAATTAATAAGGAGCTCGAAGGGTATTGTCACATTTATACATTTAGCTCAGTCTACCTCCTAGCATTCAGTCATATCCATTGAATCAGACTTTATGTGACCTCTCTTTTGTAAGCATACATGCTGTTTTGTGAGCTCTGGTATTGAAAATTCCTTTTGCATTCTTACTTTATTTGGTATTTTTCAGTCCTCAGATATCTGTCAGACTGTTGGCACACAAGATTCAGTCCCCTCAGGAGTGGGAAGCAATGCAAGCACTAACGGTGGGCTTCAGTGTTTTGTTTTTTTTTTTCCTCTTTTTGTTACATCCTACAGCATGAAGCTAATGGTGCTGGGATTCTTTCATAGGTTCTTGAAGCATGTATGAAAAACTGTGGACGGCGATTTCATAATGAAGTTGGAAAATTTAAGTTTTTAAACGAGTTGATAAAGGTGGTCTCACCCAAAGTAAGTAACATTAACACTCATTTCCTCAGAGATCATGATGATCAGGGCTGCACAATATATCTAGTTGCAGTTGTCCTCAATATGTGCAATATTGCAACAGCAAAGAACTCCTTTGATTTAATATTTGGATGGCTTTTAAATTTCAGGTGCCAAGAATTAAAATTCTGCTTGCTAATATTGTGTTTGGCAGTTTGTATGAGCTTCTGCTGTCCTCGATGCCTATACCTGACAATGGCTATGTTTGTATAGCAGGTCTTGATGCTCATTTCTTTTGCTGAAATCAGATTTTTGACATCTGTCTGAGAGGTTTACCCCAAGGCATTGCCATCCCACAGCAACTCTCTGTTTATGGAAGTAGTAATGGATGCCACTGATAGATTTTAAAGTTGTTGAGCAATGGGAGCGGACAGGATTGTCACAAGATCATAAGAAGGAAGATATGAAAAAAAGTATAACAGATAGCAACAACCTTTTGTAAGGCATAGGCTGCAACTTCTATAGAGAAATCTGTTTGGACGTGTTGCCGGAACTAGAATTTATAATTATAATTTTCAGCTGTTGTTTATGTCCAGATTTCCTGCGTCTTGGTTCTTCTGGTGCAGAACTATTATGACGCATGACTCACGTCAATGACGTCAAAGTCAGATGAAATGCAACATGACTGTTCAAACTACAGCCGCTTTGAAAACAATCGGATATGTATCTGATTTAGTACTGTGTATGAAAGTGGCACAAATCAGATTTTTGGGGGAATGAAATGATCAGAATTGGGCCGATCACACTGCCATGAAAAAGGTACTGTGTATTGGTCGCATATATACAAAAAAAAAAAGGATTTGGGTCACATTTGCCTGCTGTGGGAATGTAGGCATAGATGTTGGTGATCAAGATCCTCAAAGATCACGGATGCGTCAATATAAACATTGGTGCTGATATCGACATCTGCTAATGCAGTTAGGGCCAATAACCAATATATATTGATATGCTCTTTCGGTATCTTGAAAAACAGACCACATTTCTGACATTTCACTCTCTTCTTGAGTTAAACACCCCACAGTCCTGCACTGCATCATCATTCCTGCCACATGCCCCAACAAATACCACATGAACAACTTTAACAGTTTTGGAACTGTTCTTATTCCTGATGTTGTGCAGCCTTGGTCGTGATGATATTATCTGCATTAATGTTTTGTGCAATTCTAAGATGAACTAATAATAGCCTTTGGTTTCCAGTACCTAGGAGACAGAGTTTCAGATAAAGTGAAGATGAAGGTCATAGAGATGCTGTATACTTGGACTGTGTCTCTTCCTGATGAAGCAAAGATCTGTGAGGCCTATCAGATGTTAAAATCCCAGGGTAAGGTATCGCTGTGGCTCCAATAAACAAATACTGTAACAGGTACGAGTTTGAAATCTTTTTTTAACTGCGTGAGCTTTTTTAATTTTTCTTTTTTTTTTAGGTATTGTTGTAGTTGACCCTGAAGTCTCCCTGAATGCCACATTAATTCCATCACCTTCTCCACGTCCCAAGAATCCTGTATTTGACGATGAGAAAAAGAGCAAGGTCAGTTTAACACATTATGTGTTTGTCTGAATACCCAAGATTATTTGCTTTAGCCTCAGACTGAAGAATGCCCAATTTAAATAGAATATGAGTTTCCTTTATTGTTCCACACTATTGAAATTCAGGAGCATTCAGCAGCATTGAGATACAAAAATGAAAAGGTGTTAAAAATGGATAAAAAAAAAAAAAAAAAAAGATAAATAGTAATGTACTGTACAAGAAAATAACATAAAAATATTGTGCAGTTTGTCCACGAACAGGATTTAGGTTTATCCTTGATGTAAACAACACAAACTGTGTTTAGATTGTGGTGACAGCAGTTGATCCATGGATTAGGCTTGATAGTACTTTTAGTATTTTATTTTATTTTTGTTTGTGGGAGATGATAATCTTATTTCTGCCTCGTCTGTGGGAAGAGAGTCTGGCTGATTAAAGCTTTTTCTAATTCTTCTGCAGAGATTAGCAGAACTTCTTAAAAGCAAAAAGCCCGAAGATCTTCAAGAGGCGAATCGGCTCATCAAGAACATGGTGAAGGAGGTGGGTTTATCTCCGATTTAATCTGAGCTACTTCCATCCTCACACATTTGACTGTTTCAGATAAAGGTGTCATTTTAAGATTAATTACAGTTTGTAGAAATGCATCCCATCTGTGTGTCACAGGACGAGGTGCGATCACAGCGAGCTGCAAAGCAAAAAAGCACACTGGAGGCCGTCAGCAACAGTGTGAAACTCCTTCATGAAATGCTCGCTCACTTCAGCCCAGAAGACTCCACTGAGGAAGATAAGGAGCTTATAAAGGTCTGTGTTTTGTGATGACAGTTCTTTGAAATTCTTTCTTTGGCGTTATTAACCTTTCTGGAAGCTCTGTTGTAATGTTCGTATGCTGAACAACATCTGAGTTAAATCTATATATCAGAGAAATTTCTTTCTTATTCCTCGTATATAAAATAAAGATTTACTGAAGAGAGGAAAAGTGTTGCTTTTCTGTGTTTTAAAATTTCCCTTTAGTGTTAAGACTCTATACTTTGTCTCATTATTTTCAGGAATTATACAATGACTGTGACAAGCTCAGACAAACGGTATTTAAACTGGCTACTGAGACCGAGGATGATGACAGCGGCTTGGGTAAAGCTGGTTTCATTCTCTGGTTTTTGATCTGTTTTTTGAAACTTATCAGAAATACATTGAACCCAAAGTTTTGCTTTGTATCATCCTGACTGTCGCTTTAATCTTTTAAAAAAAAAACACACACCAGGAGAGATCTTGCAGGCCAATGATGACCTCTCCACTGCAATTAATTCCTATAAGAAGATAGTTGAAGGGCAGTCCATCAGCGGAGAGTCTGACGTTGCACAAGGGACTCAGACTCCAGCCACACAAGGTAACGTTTGCATAGAGGAGTAGATGGAAACTAACAGATTTGAAAATATCTGATTTGAGCAAATTCTAAATACTTCTGATGCACCGATCAAATAACTAATAACTCGCTCTGATTTAGTGCTGCATGTGTTAGATTTGTCTTCGCTGCGTTGTGCCAAATTAACAAGAATTTGATGAAATGCCAGAAAACAGAGTTGTTGCCCAGAAACATTCTGAAACATACGAAGTACAAACTGTGAACTCTGTATATTAAATTCTGCTTTTTTTTTTTTATTTTGACTCTTGTATTCAAAATGTGTCTTTAATTTTGTTTTGTTGCTTTGCCAGTTTGCACAGAATTGATCAGAGGAAGAAACTTTTTTTTTTTTTTACTTCTTTTTGGTCTTTCTCAGTGTATCTTTTTTTATTTAACCTGACCACAGTGGGGATATCTACCACAGATGAATAAAAATTGGCCTGAAAAGGACTGAGTCAGGAAATGGATGTAATTTTAAAAGGAAAATATCAAGGAACTCTGCATTTAGCCCTCTTTCTCAGATGCCACTACTTAAAATCTTATGAAACTCTCTTTTTATTTGCTTTTGGCACTACTCTGCTTTGCTCTACCACATAAAACCTGCTTAAGGTTTTTATGTGTCTGCTCTATGTATATGTAGAGCAGACATTACTCTTTAAAGTTAATGGGAACAAGATTTGATTTGAACAAAAGCTTTTCTTGTTCAAATTTTGATTTTTTTTGTTATTATTTCTTAGGCTCTGGAGGCACAAACAAGTCAGAGATCCTTATTGACCTGGTGGGTCTTGACACCAAGAGTCCTTCTCAGCCCAAGCACGAACCTCAAGCATCTTCTCTGGTTTTTTCGGGCGACTTGCTTTGTGGATCGACGACCACCGAGCTTCAGTCCAAGACTTCAGCTGCACCCTCTGCTGCCCTCTCCCTTCTGGACGAGGAGCTGCTATCTTTAGGTACAAATCTTCAGTCTAAATCTTCTTTTTAAGTATTTGCTTGATGATCTCTTTCATCTTAAAATTAAATTTGTGTAAATTCGCAGGCCTTAATGATCCTGGGCCTGTAGTCAATGAATCAAGCACCTCAAATCAGAGCAATCATTTACCACCTTCACAGGTATTTAATTTAAGACTATAACAACTGGAGCATTTTACCATCTACCTTGCTCAAGGTGGCTCTGATTATAATTAAATGTATTCCAGGACTCCGGTCAAGATTTGGCTCTTTTCGACTCCAGTTTGCCTCCTGCCTTTGATGCACTTTCAGCACCTTCGCTGTTTCAACAAGCCCTCCCTACAACACTAGGGGCAGTGACTTCAACCAGAACAACTACAACTTCCTCTGCCTCCAACTTCCCTGCCCCCGTCTTTTTCACTCCTCCAGCTGCTACGGCTTCAGATTTGCCAGCGTCGCTCATATTCCCACCGCCGCTCGGCTCGGCGCTGACCTCCACGGTGCCGGCAGGTCCTTCACCGTCACACAGCGTGACTGCACCAGCTTTCTCTACCGGCTGTCAGCATGTCTCCTTACCTGGGGTGTTCCAGCCCACTGTATCCTCTCTCAGTCACAATTTACAAGACCTCGCCATGCTGGACCTGGGCGGGAGTGATAAGTGAGTACAATTCAATTCAAATGTCACACTTTTAAATGGTGTGTGAGCTCTGTCCTTGTTTCAGCTCTGGAAACGGTGCTCATCTGTCTTTCAGTTCTTCTAGGATTAAGACATAAAAGACATGTGTTGGAGAGATAAGATAGTAGGGAGTTAGCAGGAGAAATGCAACATTAAAGAGATTTTTTTTAGTGACAGTCTGATAGATTCTTCCTGCCCGCAGCTGCTGGACTCTATAACCATCACTGCTCCCCACAAAATCAACAAAGGTTTACATCCTTGCTGGCATTTGCAGAGTTATTTCCTCAGTTTTAATAACATTTCTGCTATTATTGTACATCTTTTTCTGCACTGATGTTCTGATATATTGTAGTCTGTTGTGTTTTTCACATCCCTGGATTGAGTACAATATTTATATTCCATTAACTTCAGAGTATTTTTTATGGTATAATCATATACAGTATATAATTACTATTATTGTTGTTGTTAATCTTGTTTTTTAAATATATTTTCTCATGTTGTGAACCTCAAGGTGTTTTACGTGGGACTTTATCTGGCAGACCAACATAAAGTAAAGCATAATTTTAAAGTAGAAACAAAATGATTCATGTTTTGCAGAATTTTTAACACATAAATATTTGAATGATTTGTATTGCAATTGTATTCATCCCCCTTTACTCTGATACTGGAGGAAAACAAAAAGTCTAGGACAGCAAATATTGCACACCAGCTTTCAAATTATTATTTTTTTCTTGCTTACTTGTGTTGGTTTATTGCATAAGGTTACAGAATTCATCATTGTAACATGACTAAATGCTGAAAAGTTCATGAATACCTTTGCAGGTATGTGCAGAGTATTCTACAAGGGTGTGTCATTGTAGCCGATAAAAAAAAATTCTTGTTGTAAAAATCACAATGTCAAACTATTGTAGTCTACATAGCTTGTAGCTTTATTCACAATGTTCTGTTGCATAGAAAAGGAAAGTTTGAAATTAGTAACATTTCCATTTCTCAATGTAATAATCTAAACGATGCTGGTTAAACCTTCCACAGTGCGCATTAAAAGGAAGATATTTTCTAGAGATGTTAAGTGTGCTACTTAAAAAGATAATTTAACTGTAACCTTGATTTCTATTTTTATTTGAATGTGAAAAATAAATTAATACCTTTTAAACTTTTTCCTCATTTGCAACACCTCTTGATAACTCCCAACTTTTCCAAAATGACAATTTTCTTTTTCCCAGATTATTTGACCGCTGCTTTTGTTTCCTTCCAGTCACAGTGGAATGTTGACTTCAGCAATGACAACCGGGATGCAAGGGTGGTCTACTCCTCCAGCTCTCCGAAGTCACTCAGACGACAGCCCTCTGCTGCGCTCCTTGTCTCCCATTCAGCCCATGAGCCAGGCAAGTCCAAGCAAAGGAGACGAGGTTTCCCTGGCTGCTGTTTTTGTTCCTCTGGAGGCCATCAAACCAAGTGAGTTCGTTAAAAAGAACCTAATGATATCTGTTGGTTTTGTGCCAGTAGTTGCTGACGTTTGGATTCAGTTGTGGAAAACAGTAAAATGTATCTTAAGAGCTGAAACATTTGATCATTAAACACATGCTCTGTGCTAATAATGAAATGCGATGGTCTCGCAGTAATAACAATTTCCTGTCAACCAGAATGGCAGCTTTTAAAAAGACACAAATAAATGCTTTGAATGTTTTCAGATTGGTAGAATGTTCTTTTTTCAAGTCCAAAATTTGATTCCCAATTTTAATAGATTTTTTTTCATTTGCTTTTCTCCTTAAAAATTAAATGACGAATTAATATATCTTAAAAGTTGGCTTTTATTTCAGTCATTAATTCCGTGAGTTAATCTGGATTCATAGCTGAAATAAATAGAAGCTGTTAAACACGCTTCTCAAACAAGGTGGTATTATTCAAATCAATTTGAACAATTGATTTTAGCAATTGCTTAAATTGCTAAAATCAATTTGAAAAATGGAAATCCAAGGAATTCATTGGTGGAAAGAATACAAAGATTTTCCAAAAATGAAATCTTCAAAACAAAACACTCTATTAATCTATTGAATTAATTTACGTCCAGCCCTAGGAATTGGCGCCCCAAAAAATAAACGTCAATTGATTTTATTTAAAAAAGCTGAACTTTCTCATGGTTGGATGTTGGTGAAACAAGAACTTCTGACAGTGCAGTTAAAATTAACTGATGGTTTTATCTTCTTGATCAACAAAATACAGTATACTCCATAGGCGATTTTTAAAAGCACCATATTTTAGCTATTATGGTAACTGGGGTTTTGAACTTTAATGTTTTGTTTTTGTTTTTTATAACACTATTCAGTCTCAGCTGGGGATGAACTTCTGATTCACTGCAAAAAATTTTGAGTTCTTTTCACTCTGTCTTTGTTGTTGGTGTGAGCATTCATTGTTTCGCTTTAGAAAGTACACTATTACTGAGTTTCATAAATTCTTCTCCAAATCAAATGTTTCTTGGGGAGTTTTTTTTTTTTTTTTTTACAATCTCCCTCCAGATGCTCTCATCTAGGGCGTGCATTCTGCTGAAGGGGGCCTAAGTGAGTGTGAGCGCATGAGGGTGGGAAGGTGTGGTTGGGTGTCTCAGGGTTTTTAGCTGCCATCTCTCCTGGATCATCCCAGGCTGATCTTAAAAACATAATGCCTCGAGTGATCATTTGGTAGACATATTTCTTTCTCTCACACACAGTACAGATCAAGACCTTGGAGTTTCTTGATCAGTGAAATTCTGCCAGATGGAGCTCAGTGCTTATTAGGCCAGAGCTGCCTGAACGTCTGCAGCAATCCAGGAGCAAAAAGAAACAGATTAAGTGTGCTGTCGGCACTGGACTGACGGCCCTCTGGAACCTCTGGGGCTCGCTAGGATTGATTCGAGCAATACTGCAAATATCAGGCAAATTTATCGACTGACTTATTGCTTCATTTTGCTTTGGTTGTTCTGTTCTTGCTGCTAATGTGTGTGCAGTTTATTGAATTTACAATTTTGGCTCTGAAAGTCCCTCATATGTGGACCTAATAGTTACATGTAGTGACTCTTCACAACTCTCTAAAATCTTTCTCTTTTCTTTAGAAAATAGGATTTTATTTAAAATCTTTGGAGACTAAGTGAAAGCACATATTGTTCTTGCTCATCTCGTCAAGCAGCAGGCCCTCCCTGGTCCGAAGGCCTTCGCAGCTGAGCTCCTCCCTCTCCGTCGAGAATGCTAATGAATCATAAAAGTGCTTTGGCTGATCCCCTCTCAGTCAGGAAGTAAACTTAAAGCTGGGTTTGTCTCAAATATATCATTAAGTAATTCTCTATCTCTCCTATTTATCATTTGTCGAATCAAATTTCTAATGTTGATTCATGTTGACTTAGGTCAAGCCGTGGGGGTGTCACGTTTCAAATTTGTTGTGTCGTCTTCAGTAAATGTTATTTTTCCAAACATAATAACCATGTTGACCAAAAATAATCTTCCGATTTATTTTTGAATGAAGCAGTCTTAGTCCAGAGGTAACTTGTATACCTCCTGAGTCATATTAAAACTTCTGTAGCTATTCATAACAAAAATATTTTTATCCCTAATCTTAATTTGACATCTTAGATTCCATTTAATTTTTTGTAATCTGTGAACATCTCACTGTAACAAAATGCCCAGTCGATTAAGAGATTTATACAGTAAACGATAAGTTTATTAAAAGTGTTTCTTGGAATAAGAGTGTTTCTTTGAAAATCAAAATATTACATTTTACTACAACCTAGTGGTGAAAATGGTCAACTGACAAAACGATAAAGGAAGATGTGGTTTTATTTTCCTCAAGTAGACCTTAATTTACTGTGTTTTACTGGAGTTGTGATTTGAAAGCAGAGTAATATATTTTTAAAAAAGGACTGTTTATTGCATTTAGAATAATTTTGCAGCACTGCCTTCTATAGCTGCTTGTGAGTGGATGCTATTTGTCTGCCATATCTTTGTACATGCTGTAACAAAAAAGAGAATAAATCACCACTTCATAAAATCAATTTATTTATTCCACACATTTACTATTAATCAGCTGCTGCATGAAATGTTTAATCTAAATTGAGGGTTTCCAGATTTTGGGAGATGAAAGAGACAAATGTCCTCCAAAAGATGAGATTCTCAGTTTTTGACTGACATCTGTCTGTCTGGTGTTTATAGGTACGCTCTGTCCTGTGACGGCGTATGACAAAAATGGTGTCCGTGTTCTTCTCCATTTTGCCTCGGACTGTCCCCCCGGCAGGCCCGACGTTCTGGTGATGGTGGCGTCGATGCTCAACACCGCCCCACAGCCTGTTAGGAACATAGTTCTCCAGGCTGCTGTTCCCCGGGTAACGGCTGATATGTTTGTGTTGCTACTTATATATATATAGATATATATATATATCTATATATATATATTTTTTATTTTTTTTTTTTTTTGAGTTTTAATGAAACTTCTGAAATTTGAGTGCCTGGGTTTCTCTTCTAACATCATCCGTAGACGATGAAGGTGAAGCTGCAGCCGCCCTCCGGAGCAGAGCTGGCCCCTTTCAATCCAATTCTTCCTCCTGCTGCCATCTCTCAGGTTGTGCTGCTTGCCAATCCTCTGAAGGTAGATTTCACACACACTGCTTGAACTTTTTTTCACATTGGAACCACAAACTTGAGTGTATTTTATGGGGATTTCCTTCCACTTTTAAGTAATGCACTACTTTGTGTTTATCTATCAAATAAAATCTCTGTAAAATGCACCGAAGTCTGTGCTTGTAATGTGACACGATGGGAAAATGCTCAAGGAATACAAATATGTTTTCCAGACACTGTAACATGAGCCTGTTTATGCTGTTCTGTCTCTCAGGAAAAAGTTCGGATGAGATACAAACTGATATTTACGCTGGGAGAGCAGTCCTTCACAGAAGTGGGGGAGGTGAACGACTTTCCACCTGCTGATCAATGGGGGGCTCTATAGTTACATTTTCCCATTATTTAAAGGTGGGTCTTTTGGAGTTTTGCGTGTCAGCGCAAAACTAAAAGACTTGAAATCAAGCAGGTTTAGTTAAATAAAAACTTGAATAAACCATGACGGGTTTAAGATGGTCCAGTGAAGACGGCATCAAAGTTTGACCTGTGATTACAAACCAGTGTGAACTGATATCTGAATGTGGATAATGATGTTGAAGTCAGTCATTAATTATAATTAAATTAATTTTTAATATTTAAACCTGTTTGCGTCATCTCACTGAACTGAACAACAAAAAAGGCAAAAATTTCTCATTTTTGATATTTCCAGTTAAACTCTGGCATTATGTGTGATTAATGCAGGTGAATAAAGATCCAGAGATAAACTGGTTTATTTGAAGGTTTCAACAGAGACTTGACTTCTGGGGGTTTACACTGCTATGGTTTTCAGTATTCTCATTACGCATTTGATTAATTTATGAATGGAAGAATCATATCTGTTAACATTCCAGAAAAAAACCCAAACAAACTGTGCCGTCATTCTGCATTCTCGCCTGACAGAAATGGGGTTCGGTGCACCTTATTTTCACCAGATGTTCTGACATGTATTCGTTTTTAACCAACCCTGAAGAGGATCTGCTTACAGGAAATACGGAGCTGCTATAATCACAAGCAAAATGATCATACTGCTTAAAATCAATACAACGGCATGAATATTGTACATTTTCTTCTGCCGCTGCTGTTAAATTATGTGGAAACTCAACTAAGGGGTTAGATCAGTGTAAATGACTTGTGTTGTGTGGGAGCTTCAAATTAGAAATGTTTTGCTCTTTTGTTATTTATGTCCTGAAACAATAAAATAAATAGGTTTTGGGGGGTGGGAGGGTATTTAAAAACATTAAATCTGTCAGTGGTATATACAACTTTCTTTACATATTTCTTTTAAAAGTATTTATTTGGGGTTGTTGAATTGTCATTGCATATTTTTGAGAAACTTTTTGTGTGCATGGAAACAATAAAACAGATGAATCTATTTGTATTATACTCTTTGTCTGATTTGCCTTGATTTTTTGACAGTATTGTTGAAGATGTTAGAACTGAGCTTTGTCTAAGTTAAAATTCTAATTAAGAATCTCACAATGGAAAATAATCCTGTTTATAAAAGATCCGCACCCGTCTGAAAGTGGTGCCCCATAGTGATGGGAAGTTCGGTTCTTTTAGCTCTTGTGACAGGACTCGGTTCTTTCGGCTCCTAAACGGCTCTAATCTGAAATCTCATATTTTAGATTAACTTTGTAAGTAAGAATGTTTTGTATGTCAATAAACCCTTTTTCATTCAGTGTTTTATGACGGCCTTGTATTTGCCTAATATTTTGTATATATGTATTTACAAAAGCAGGAATTCTTATGCTTTTGTGTTTTACAAAATATGAGCACGAAGAACGAACAAAATAACACTGCAAACAAATGTACCGAGAAGGTCCATAGTGCTTTATTAGATAATGTATTTTAACTGAAAAATAAAATAAAATAATGGGAAGCCACTTAGAGTTGTATATCAATTCATTCGATGAGAGTCGACTCTTCTGATTCACCACAAAGCTGGAGCATATGCTGAGCATGACCCATCAGTACCATACAGCGCATGCGCTGAAGATCGGGCGCACAACGGCTATCCGAAGTAGCACAAACGGCAACAACTATGGCAGACGAGAAGCCAAAGGTGAGGACGGAGTGGCTTTTGTATATATTTTTTTTGCTACATGCATACGTGATGCATGAATGATTGATTTTGTCTGAACAGTTTCCCTGTAAAGAAATGGAAACAAAAAGGGAAACTCGAAGCTACTGTTTTAGCTAGCAAGCTAGCGGTTAAAATTAGCATAATAAGCTAACGCGGTTAAAGATTCGGAGTCCCTGGCAGAATAAAAGGAATAGTTTTTGTGCTTCGTTTAGATACTGTTATTAGTGGGGACCACTTGTCAATACCAAGTAATTTTGTACTTTCATGACTAAAGGGTTTAACAACAATCTAGTTGAAATGCGAGTTAACCGGCTGTAGCTGGAATGACTAGTTGGGACAAAAAGCTAATGTCCGAAAGACATCTTATATGTTCGAGTGTGTGAATCAAGTTAGCTGTTTTTAAAATATCTTTAAATGGAAGGTTAAATGTTAAGAGTGACTAATATTTTAGTGAGTTGTAAGCCATTGATAAATGGGGCGCCTATTGCTACAGCGAAGTTGTAATTTCGCTCCTTTCTACGCAGTCACCAAATAAACCCACTCCACACTAACAGTGAACATAACGGTAAAAACAAACAATAAAAAAGACCATCAATCGACAGATGCTACTGTCCTGTAGGTCCTAGATGCATCCCTACTCCAACATAGCTGAATCAAATGATTACATTACCTCTTCAGCATGCCGTCAAGTTTGGCGAGGGCCTGGTAACAAGCCATTAATTTGATTCAGGTGTGCTGGAGCAGAGTTGCATTTAAAACCTGCAGGACATTAGCTGGGGTTGGAGATTCCAGATATAGAGTTTCAAACTGACGATGGTCGATCCAGTTGGGCCTTCTGGTGGTTTGGAGGTTTTAAACGTTGCTTGACTCCATGTCGACTTGTTTCCTCTGTCTCCTCAGGAAGGAGTAAAGACTGAGAACAATGAGCACATCAACCTGAAGGTGGCAGGGCAGGATGGCTCGGTTGTGCAGTTCAAGATTAAAAGGCACACTCCTCTCAGCAAGCTGATGAAAGCTTACTGTGAACGGCAGGTGAGTCTGCTATACAAACACTCTTTTGCTCTCAATAAATAATTTAGCCAACGATGCTAAAGTTACTGATATGTTAAACTGGTTCTATAGGCACTTTTGGCTTAAAATGCAAGTAGTTAGTGTTTTGGACCCACTTCTAGAATCTGAATCCAAATAACAAAACCCAAAAATATATTAAGCAGAATAAAAACTACTTGTGCAGCCTCTGTGTATTTGTTTCTTCATTTGTCATTTTTGTTATTTTCTCCATACATAGGTGCATATAAAAGTTATATAGATTTGATATTTGTTAAATTAATTTCAGTAATTCAACTGAAAATGTTGAATTATTATTACTCTTTAAACTCTTATGTCTTACAGCCATAAAATCAAAACCCCAATTCAATTTAGCAGAAAATTGGATTACAAAAATATTTTCAGTACAAAATGTTGGCCTACTGACAAGTATGTCAGTGTACTGTACATTATAAGAACTCTATAATTGGGTTATGTCCATATAGCAGGCAAATGCGACCCACATTCGACTTCTCCATCGCAGTCTGAACAGCCCAGTTTGGATCAGCTGGTCTACATGGTTTGCTTTTGTGTCTCTAGTCTTCCTCCTGAAAGTATTTCATAGATTCTCTGTGTAGTTTTTTTTTAATTATTATTATTTGTATTTTTTGAGATCAGTTTGTTGGTCAGTCAAGCCCAGTGATTCCATGGTCATTAAAGTGGACAGAGTTGGCAGGTGCCAAGTCCGGCTTGAAAATGAAATCAGCAGAGGGAAGCACAAGATTCTGGTTGGGATTTAGATCGTCCTGGCTTCGCAGTTGATAAAATGCACTGTGCCAACACTAGCAGATGACATGGTTCCTCAAATTGTCCATTGTCCACTCTTCCTCTAGACTCTAAAACAGTGGTTTTCAAATGAAATGCAAATTTTACTTTTATCTGAAAAATGAATTTTGGACCGCTGAGAACAGTCCAGTCCACATTCTGTGGTTCCAGAATGGCTTAACATAAGGAGTGTCACAGTTGTAGTTCATGTTGTAGATAAATGTACTGTATGTGTTATAGCTCTTAAAATACCGACTCCAGTTGCCTTGTGATTTTCTCTTGAACAAGCATTTCAAGACTGCAGTTAACTTTTTTTTTTAGTCCATCTTTTTCAACCCCTCTACTTGTTAGGATGACTATGACTACAAGCTGATCTTTTATTTTTTAATTTTACTCATTTTCATTAAATGCATATTCAAGGTCACACTGACATGTGGCTGGAGTTGGAATTTTTTACTAGATGACGCCTACTCCCACTTGTCCACCCACTGTATTATAATATGTAAAGCACTTTTCTCAGCAGAAAAGTTTTAAAATGTGCTGTAAATAAAACATTTAATCTGATCTGAATGTATGTACTCAATTCCTATTCTTGTACTATTTATACATGGTTCTAAAACTATGGTGTTTGTCCTTTTAGGGTCTGTCAATGAGGCAAATAAGATTTCGATTTGACGGTCAGCCTATTAATGAAACAGACACACCTTCACAGGTAAGCCAACACGTTGTTGTTTAGCTTACATTCCAACTTTTTGTCACTAGGCTATTTGTTTTTCAGCTTGTGGACTTTGAATTCAAGTGAACTTTCATAAGGGATGATTGAGATAAAAGCAACTTTATAAAAACTATTTACTGGTGTTTTACTTTTGAATGCTTTTATTGCCCAATCCTATTTCTAAGGCTGTTCTGTAAACCTGGAACCCAGACAATGTTACCACACAAATCTCTGCAACTCTGCCCCGTGGGAAGAACACTAGTCCAATGAGAGCAATTTTCCATTCTCATGTAGATTCTGTTTAAGTTGCATGGGCTTAAGTTATTGTGCAATACTCTGAGTAGTGGGGAAATAAGAGGAGTGTGAACAAGCCTTTTTTCAAGCCTTGTTGCTCTCATGTTGGTTATTCATGTAGTCTTGCGCTGCTTTTAAATAAACTTGAGTGTAGTGTGAATAAATACACATTTATTTTATTTTTTTTTTAAATCAGCTGTTTATTTTAAAACCAGGAGCTGTATTACATCAAATGATTGTGTTAATTTCTGTATAGCTCTTAATCTAGTTTTTATACTCAAAAAACACAGAAAAAGACTGAAACATTTTAAGACCAAAAACAAAACTTCAGATTAGTCTCTTAAACGTGTCTTTAAAGAATGAAAACAAAGCCTATCCCCTGCAGAAAAACCACAGGTGTTAACCGAGGTTCAGATCAAGAATTTTCTTTCCTGTGAGGTGATGAATGCCAACCACTGCTTCACCCTGTCAGTTTAGTTTCACACCTTGTACAACTTTGTATTCAGGTTAAATTTCAGACCACCTATATTATGAACACCAAGTGATCATAATAAAAGACCAGATTTTGCAAAACTTCTGTTCAGGCGACTGGTGCACACAAGTAAAAGGTTTTGCTAACTGTAAACTTTAGACGCCCATCAACATACTTAATGTTGCTGGTGTGACCAATGTTAAACCTACTTCTGAATGCTTTTAGTTACCTTTCAGTACAACAAGCCACAGTCATTTTAAATGTTTTTTTTTTTTAAATATCTTGGTCTTCCACTACAACTTAGAACATTTTAGTTTTTTTTGCCCAAAAAAACTGAAGTTTATGCTATTATTGTAGAACTTGACCAGGGTAACCCTTAACAATAAGATGATTCCTTATATTATGAATCAAGTTATCAATGCAGTTTATATGCAGACAAACACTGCATATATTGCACAATAAATATGTGGACATTCAGGTGAAATAAGTGGACAGGATTTTTTTATACAATAGCCAGATTCCAACTATATAAACCCTGACAAAAGTAAGGTGTGCTGATGTTTAATATGTTTACTCGTCAAAGAGTTAAGTTTATTTAACTAATTTATTATCTCAATATGACAACCTCATGTAAATTTATACATTGACATTAATGCTTAATTATTAATACATTTCTTGGTAAAGAGCTTGTATTGTGAAAGCTGCTGTTCAATTTTACCCAAAGACTCTAAACTGACTTTCTTTTATATTTCCCTTACAGCTAGAAATGGAAGATGAAGATACAATTGACGTGTTCCAACAACAAACTGGAGGATTGGCTCTTTAAAGACTGTTTCCTGTAAACATCCCTACCTCCCTTTTTGTCCCTGAACACCTTTGTTATACCCAGTCTTCATATGCTCATCACCAGTGTTTATATCATGGGATACTTGTACAAATTGCTGAAAGGCAGCAGGGAGAGTTGACATACACCTGCATCGCACTGACACTTAATATGTTAGCATGTCTGAACTGTGCAGTGTGGAGATATCAAAAGCTTTTCAAGTTTTTTTCCCTTTTTCTTTCTTTTTTTTTCTTCTTCCCAAGAGCTGAAAGTAATTGTTTTTTATACATACAACAGGGATTTTGATTTGGATAGAATATTGTTGTTGAGTAAGCCTGTGTTTTAAATTTGCTGACATCTGTTGTTTTAAAGTGTATTATTGAAATAAATTGACTTTTTTAATAAAATGTTTGGCGTTCAGCTTCCTATCTGACTCATGTTCCCTTGCAGTAGTATTCATAGCCTTTGAATTTCTTCCATTCTGTTAACATGATCTTCAGTGTATTCAAATTGTGTACGTTATACTCAGGCCATTTTGATTAGATGCTCGGCATTGGCCTTCACAGGTCAACTCACGAATAAACAGTCCATCCTTGTACAATTTAAATTCAAAACATGATTTGTGCATGCCCCAGAAGTTTGACAGGAAACTTTACAGAGCATAAACAGCAGGAGAGTTGGGGAAAACATGGAGAGGTTCAAAGGAGCATTAGATTGTAGCACAAGCTTGAACATCTTTCAGAGTACCACCATTGCAAGTGCAAATCAACCAGGACATGGCTGTCCACCTGAATTGATGAATTAGATGAGAGCAGAATAAAGTATAGTGCCAAAAGGCTTATGGCATCACTCTGAAGGAGCTGGAAAGATTAACAGCTCTGGCTGATGGGACAAGTACTGGTCATGAATGCCCCAGTCTAACCCCACATCCAAATCTGGGAATATGGGATTAGACCATATCCCCAGTAAATCTGGTTTACAGATTATAAACATGAGGTTTATAATTATTAAACCTTAGATTTACTGATTATAACTACCCAATCTTACTGAACTGCTTAAGCCATTTTGTGAAGGAAAATGGGTAAACACTCTATTGCTGTCCAAAACCTGCAGGAATGCCCTAAAAATTTGCAGTCATAAATTCAGTGAAAGTTGGTTCTTCAAAGAATTACCTTTGAGGGGCTTTTTGAAAATGTCTGAAAGTTTTCAAAAGGTTTTACTGTCAATATTGAAACTACCCATCAAATACAATTTTCTAAATGTTAAGGTTGCATTGTGAAGTTACAGAGAACATTTAGAAAATATTACATTTAGTGGATGTTTCCTGATGACTCCCAAAAAAGGTACCGTGTTGAAACTTCAGCTAACCTTTGGAGAACGTTCTCTGGTCGCTAGAAAATCATTAACCATCATATATTATTGTTAAATTATTCATAGCCTAAGTGAACTCTTCCAAAATGACTGACGCTTTGCTACACTAAGGGTATCAGCAGATTAGAACTGTAAAGACAACCCGGAAGCTCTGATACTTTTCAGATTTTAAACGAGTTACAAAGAGAATTAGACAAAAGGATATAACAATACTATTACACATTTATGCCATCATATATCTGAATTATTTACACCCATTTGAT
The DNA here is from genome assembly GCA_903066825.1 of Alfaro cultratus. Lineage (NCBI taxonomy): Eukaryota > Metazoa > Chordata > Actinopteri > Cyprinodontiformes > Poeciliidae > Alfaro > Alfaro cultratus. The sequence continues at coordinate 39,380 of CAEFZX010027424.1, read as the reverse complement.
GCCAATAAACAACACCACAAAGCTCGTCTATTAGGTTTTATTTTGAAGGCCTAGCCGGAAGTTAGGCGCCGTCTTCAGGCTGGGTTTCCTGCTCAGACTGCGGGCAGGTGGATGCTGATGCTTCGGAAACGTTAGCTTGTTCGGGCGATGATGAGGTGGTGAAGCATTGTTTAAACAAGTTCAGTTTGCGTGACTCCTGACAGGTTTATTACTAGCGTACGGCGTTTGTGTGCAGAAATGACGACTACCACGACATTTCAGGGGATGGAGCCCGGTGCTAAAAACAGTTCCAGGTAAATAAAAGGCTTCAATCAGACCGATGTGAAGCCTTTAGCCCACACGTTCAGCATCCTGACTTTACCAACGGTCCAACGTCTAATTAACGAAAATATAGAGTTTTTCTGAAAGGCTTCATTTTATGTCTAACTAACCGTTTTATATGTTTAAAATGCGATAGATCAAACCTGCAGTTTGGTGTTTTATGATGGAACATTCGCATTTTTAATCACAGCTAGCAAGTTAGCATGCATGGACCATCCCTTTTGTAAAAAAAAAAAAAAAAATGCTACCCAGCTAACAGCTCGGTGCTAACCTCTACAGTCCTTTTACATTTCCGCGAGTGGGTGTGTGTGTGTGTGTGTGTGTGAGAGAGAGCGCTGTCGTGTTTACAGTCTGAGAAAGATTTCATACACCAGATCGGTCACTCCATTAGGGTGGGGTCTCGGTACATTTTAGATCAGTTGTCAAGACGACAGCTGATGTAGAATCAGTCTGCCCAGCATGTTGCCTGATGATAACAAGGGCCATATTACAGCTGGCCACACCTGACACGTGTGCATTTTATTTCACATGTGGGATTTGAATTAATCTGGATTATTAGAAATCTGCTTGCGCTACAGAAATATTGAGCACTGAATAATGTACATTTAACAATTGTTGATGTTTAGTGTTTTCCCCCTGAAAATACGTGAACAAGTTAGCACGTTATAACGACGTAATTAGAGAGGTAAACCAAAATATATGCGGCCTATAGATTTACAATTCACAACCAACCTTTTCTCAAGCCATTTCACATGACAAACTGGTCAAAGAATTATACAATCAAATCAGTATAATTCGAAATCAGTTAGGAGTGTGATCAAATGCTTTATATCCAAAAATGTTTTGTTTAAAACACTAAAAACAATCAGATGAAACAGGATATGTGGATGCCACATGTAAAATGGAAAATTACAGTAAATAGTTTATTTGTGTCAAGCTTTTGCAATTTTTTGTAATTTCAGCAAAAAAACAAAGGTCAAACTAAAGTGTGATCATTTCCTGTTTTTTCTTCAAACATTGAGCTCAGCTGACTTTATTTCTCCTAATAGTCAAATTAAAAACACATGTGATTCTATGAAAGCTCAAAGTTTTCTGTTCTAATTGTAAACTAATTGATACAGAAAAGTGTCAGATGTGCTTGAAAGGGAGACAAATGTAGGCATCGCAAAGCATTACCATTCACACCTAGTATTAAAATCCATTTGTTTTGTTTTACATGTTAATGAGCATGTAGCCACACACAGTAAAACCCAAAATTTAAGGAAAAGGTTTTGTGGCAGCAAAGAAGTCACTTTTATTTAAGAAAAACAGACTGAAAATCCAGGGACTATTAGAACGGACACCAGAGAAGACAGATGCAAAGTTAGTTTCTCCTATGAAATCTACTTTTGATTATTCTAGAAAATCATTTGTGCGGTGAGGAAAATGTGAGTGCTCTCATGCGCCCTGTTTTGTGCCAAGAATGAAACATTCTTGATACAATCCATGTGTGAGTTTGGTTCTGATGCTAGGGCTTACTCACAAAACTGCCTAAAGCCACTGCCATAAACAAATGGCAGATCAAAATGTACTAAAAGAGGAACTTTTTCTAAGAGTCCAGGCAAGATTTAGGGATGATTCAGCAGGATGGAGTACTGTATCTCAAGGCAAAAGTGGTAATGATTACAACCTTGACATTTTGAACCTGTGGTCTTCCTGGATGAATACCCTACAAAGAGGATGTAATCCATTCTCTTAAAGTTGGGGAAATAATAATGGACAACATGAATGGTTTGACGTCAGTCAAGACCTGGAGGAGTCCTGACTGATGTTGAAAATCCAGCATGCCAGAACAAAGTTATGAAGAGGTTATACTTTAAATATAGACTCTTCTTATGGATTTGATGTTTTTGATTTCATTTGAAGCCTTTGAAATGCTTTCATTATTATTTAGTGTACTATAGAAACAATGATATTTACAGGTAGAAACCAAATAGCAAATTTGTGTCAATGGAATATTTTTTAGTCATTGTTGTAAACACCACTTGGTCTGATTGAACTTGATTGTACAGTCATCCATAATGTTAAATAATGTCTAATGCTAAATAATGTCTTGTTTTTTATGTAATACGGCACATAATATAATCTTAACAAGTATCATCTACGGCTGTTGTAAATGAATATTTTAGTAATCGAGTAATCTAGCGAATATTCTTACGATTAATTGAGTAATCGGATAAAAAAATTTGATAAAATAAAATATTGGTAAATCTTGAATAACAGCAGAGTTAATATTGGATATCAATATCAGTCCAATTTAACTGTAACAATAATAGCTTTCTTAGTTAACATGAAGAAAAGTTATACAAAGATCTGAAATTATATTCAATTTAATAATAAAGAGGCAGGCTCACAAATACGCTTATAAAAAATGTCTCAACTCCAGCTTTTAGTTTATGTATTCATCTTCGGTGAGTTTAATAGATGAATTCTCACCTTGCCCCATACTTGTCAAGTTTTAGGTTTGAGAATACGGGAAATGTATTCTCAGGTAAGATGGGAGTGGAAGGGAGGAAATAGACCAAGGAACAGACGAACGTAAGTCCGGGGGGGAAAGACGAACGAAGAAACCTAATGTAGAGGATGGGGAAGGGTTGCAGTAAATACAGGATATTTACCGCACCTTTGCTCGTCACACTCAGAAACTCATCTACCAGCCATGTACCGCCACGATACGCTCCAGCACCTGTTTTTCAGACCGGGATACATGAAATTTATTGTGCGGTTTGTCCGTAAAGCTACACTTACACTGTGAGCACCAACTCAGCCGCCCGCCGTGTTCAGTCTATCCTCTCACCTGTATAAATACTTCTGCAGCTCTCTTCCCGCCTTTCGCTCTGAACCAGCTGCTCCCGGAGGAGAAAGGCTGCCGTACACCAGGCATCGCGCCAGTCATTTTAAGGATGCTTTTGGTCCTCCAAAAACATGGAAACCCGGGCCTTATCATCCATCCATAAAATCCCCACGGGCCGAACTTGAAGATTGTACGTTATGCCACTAACAGCTGTCGCCACAACTCAGAGACAGAAGTCAGAGCTCCGTGCAACGCAAATAATGTCCCGGCCGGAAGATAGTGCGCTAATTAATAAAACATAAATTAACAAAGCTTTGAGGCAGTGAAATTTTCCTAGAGAAATTTTAATAATCGAGGTACTCAAATCATTCGAGGAATAGTTTCAGCCCTAGTATCGTCAATGTGAAATTTCTGTTTCGCAACACGGTTAGAATTCTACATCCAGCTGTGTTGTATTAATACTTAAAAATGTAAGACCTTGTGCCACTAACTGGCTTAGATTTTCATAAACCTTTCAATATTTCCAAATCTAGCATGTTTCCTAGCTGACAGAGGTTGGATGTTCAGAATAATACAACATTTTGCTGTAAACCATTCGGCCTTTGTATTATTTGCATTCCTTGGGTCAGTTTCTTATTTTTGAACTAATGAGACAAAACAAAGTGGCTATAGTTGAGTCTTCTTCCCTTAGTAACAACTTCCATGCTGAAGAGTTGTTTTTAGTGGAATTTCTTCATGGTTATGGAGCATTCACTGTTCGGAAAAATATTGGAGTTTTACCTTTTTGAGCTGGTTAGGTTTGGTCTAACTGAAAATCATCTGGTTTCTTGATGGATTTTTAATACTAATCCATGTTTCATCATTTCAATTTAAGGACTGACCAGAAGAAAATCTAAAACTAAATCAATGGCCCCCAATAAAGGCCATCAGGCTTTTTCTTCAAACGCACCTGTATTTGTCTAAAAGGCTAATTTGTTTGTCTTGCATTTATTGTTTTTATGTAATGTCTCTTGAATAAATGGAAATCTCAAAAATAGAAAATGACAAAATTGGAAAGTAAAAGAGAAAAATCCATAGTTCGGTAGCAGTGACTTTAATGTGTTTCCAGGGTTTTGCGCCCTCCCGGTGGCGGCTCCAACATTTCACTTGGGGCAGATGAGGAGAAACCTCCGGTCAGAAAAAACAAGATGGCGTCCAGTGTGTTCGCAGAGCCGGAAGACCCTTACGCTAATCGAAGGAACAACCCACCAGGTACGATCTTACTTACTTTTCTAGTGCTTTTTGTGTGTTGTACTAATTTTCAGCCTTATATTATGTCAATTTCTGCTAAAGCATTTGCCTTTTTTTTTTTTTTTTTTATCTCTGAGGCTGAATAAATAAAGTTTGCTGTGATTGTAGGAAAACATTTTTTACAGTTTTTACTTTTTTGATTGGGGACTTTCAAAAAAAATCTAAGGTAAGTGGAAAGGTTATTGAAAATTATGAAGTTTTTATTTTCAGCCTCCAAGCAAGGGGTATCATTACCCGAGACATAGTTCAAGTATTTGTGTTGCTCTAACAAGTTCACATTACTGAATATGTCTGAGTAGAGGATATAATAGGGGTGTAACAAGATCACGTTATATAAGGTCTCATGATATTAAATCATTAAAATATTTCTCATTGAGCTGCTATCTCATGGCTTAGACATTCTACATACAGTTTGCAAATTTCTATTTTAAGCTAATTTAAAAATTAACATAAATGTGCTAACATCCATATCTTAGCCTCTATTTTTTATAGTAAAAATTCAGAATGAAAAATTCTGCAAACATTTGTGAAAGACAAAAATCCCCAGACATTTAAAGATACATTTATAACTATGTAACATTTAGAATATTATAAATTCTAACTAAAATCAAATTAAAATACATTAACATCACCATCTCAAAGTATGGAAAACAACAGATTTTTGGACAAGATCACAACAAATAATTTCTGGAAATAAATTTTTTTCCCCTCAAAAATGCCCGTTGACAGCTATCTGACTCAAGAGCCCAGGTCTTTATCATTTCCCTCATCAGTCCTTGAAGTCTAGTTTTTTAGCCAACTGACTTTGAATGTACACCTCAAGACTGCCAAGTCTTAGAAAGTTTCTTTTAAATCAGTTTTCAGTTTTCAGTTTTAGCTTACTAAAAGCTCTCTACACTTTGACTTCAGTTTCCTGTTTTTTCCCAGTGGGATTTCCACTCCCAATGTTTTTTCCATACTTTTTAATTCAGAGACATTATCACTGACTTGTGATGTATCGCAGAGAGCCAATCCTTTAAAAATAAATACCAGATATCAGTGTAGCACAATAAGACTGGCTCTTATCACATGTACATAAGAGTCAGTAAGAAGTGGTTTATTGTTCAGTCTATTTGTTTTGGAAATTAATGATGAAGAGAGAGTGCTGCAGCTGTAAAAGAAAAGTAAAAGTTCTCCAGAGAAATCCATAATCCGCTTTTTGTAAATTCTTTACACACCAGAGGGGGCACTTCACTTTAGTTTCCATTACAGTAAAGGTTCTCAAACTTCCTGTTCAAAGGTCTAAAGCTTATCATTCTGCAAAAGGTTCAGGACACATGATGAGCCGATCCCTTTTTACAATTTTCTTACAACTATTGAGCAAAATAAACATGCCTTATGCCTGCAGTTGTTTGTTTGACGTTCTGCTGCTCAAGCAGTCTGATTTCAATTTTTAAAAAATTGATCTTTAAACTTGATTAGCTTTTTATTCCTCAACAGTTGGTGCCTTTTTAAGTAATATAAGTAAACAAACTGTACTTGAAGTTTGAGAAGACTGGTATATAATACTAAGTAGACAAGTAGATTGTTTGAACTGCTAGAAATCCCCTTCTAAATACAGGCAAATTAAAATAACTTCTTCCTTTCCTATAATAGTTATAAATACTGCTCTAGTGCATGTGAATGCTTTTTTAAAGATCTTTTTGATAATGTTAGTTAGATCTCTGTCAACAATCTTCCTTTTGCTCGCTTCTGATGAAACCACTCTAGTACTTTTCACCAAATAATAATTGATAAAACTGACCTTAGTTACTAAATGTCTGTTTCATCAGTACAGCCACCAGAGTTTAACTCTCTTTTGAAAGGGTTAATATTGCATTACTACCATTATGGACATTTTAGAATAACTTAAAAAACAGACACCTCAGTCTGGTTCTCTCCGTAGAAAGCAGTAGACTGTAGCATCAAGTGCGAAGTGTGATAGAGGAGCACAACAACATTTCCGTGGGTTATTTAAGGAATATTTTCTGATATGCTGAGTGCGCACTGAAACTTTCTAACTTGTCTGTCATTTCCTTCATTCTCCTCTAACCTCTTACACTGAGCTATACCCTTTAGTTCTGGCAGTATTTACTTCACTGAGAAAGTCGAACCTCATTTTTCAATTCCTTCTTTTACTTCTGCTTTTCTATCTAAAATAGGAAGTACATTGAAACTTGATTAAGTGATGTCAAAAGGGATTTTTTTAATCTTTTAGATTTGTTCTTGTTTTTCAGAACAAGGATATTTTAGCTTACACTAAAATTGTCTAAGGTACAGGTTCCATTGAAAAATGACAGATGTATTTACCCAACACACATGTATTAAGGCTACATTTACTAACCTCTGTGTGTTGAGTTTATCTTTACCTGATTATAAATATATGATCATAAGTGCAGGTATAGCTTAAAAAATGTGAATATTGTAAAAAAGTTTGATATTTTTTGTTGCTCATTTCAGAAAATGACACTCATATATCATATAAACTCATTACACACAGGGTGAAATATTTCAAGTCTTTGTTACATGTAATTTTGATGATTATGGCTTAAGTATAACAAAAACCCAAAACTTGGTATCCAATAAAATTAGAACATTGTGAGATGTGGTTGGAAAAAGTGTACCAGATACAGGAAAACTTCAGCCTTGAGAGGATTACCAAGCGAAATCCGCTCAAGAATTTGGGAAGCTTCACAAGGAAAGGACCAAGACAAAGTCGACCTTTTAAGCTAAAGTTAGAAATAACTGGACTGTTGCTCAGTAATCTAAGTCATATTTTCTGATGAATGTAAATTTTGCAGTATATTTGAAACTGAAGGTCCCGGGATCTAGCGGAAAAGTGGAAAAGCACAGAAGCCAAGTTTCCTGAAGTCCAAATTGAAGCTTCCAGTCAGAGATGGTTTGGTGTGGCATGTCATTTTCTGGTGTTGGTCCGCTGTGTTTTCTGAAGTCTGTAGTCAATGCAGTCATTTACCAGGAATTTTTTGAGCATCTTATGGTTCCTTCTGCTGACCAGTTTTATGGAGATGCTGATTTTATTTTCCAGCAGGCTTCAGAACATGTCCACTCTGCCAATGCTATCAAAAGTTGCTTTGATGATGACAGTGTTTTTGTGCTTTAGTGACTGGCAAACTGTCCTAATTTGAACCGCATAGAGAACCTGTGGAATATCGTCAAGAGGAAGATGAGCGACACCAGACCCAACTGTGCTTCCATTACACCTCAGCAGAACCACATTCTGGTCGTCTTCATATCAAAAATTTCATTCATGCTAAAGAACCCCCAACCAAGGCTTGAAGTATGTCACTTTATGTATAATAAATCTACATCAGTTTCACTAATTAGTTACAAAAGTATTGTACTTTTTTGCAATATTCCAAATTATTGTGGTGTACCTGTGTTCAATGGGGAAGTCTTTGTTAGACCTCCAATATTGGGTAAGGATTAAACCAGTTTTCACAGGTTTATATTGATTGACAGATTAGTTCTGTCAATCAGTATATTCATTAGGAACACATTGCTGATAGGAATTGACCTCTACTGAAGGTCACGAAGTGTTTCTGTAAAAAAAAAAAAAAATCTATAGCAATAACATTTATGTACACCTCAAACCATTTCATCTTCTCTTTGATTCACCTTGTTGTTTCTATAAATAAAGTGTCAAGGTGACTAGGGTTTTTTTTAATTTGCTTTTCAAACTATCTGTGGGATTTGTGTCCTGTTAGCAGAAGGGGTGAAATGGTGTGTGGAATGGCAGTTTTTAAAGAAACACCAAAACCATTGTGGTTTTGGTTTAGTATGCACTTGAAATAACCTAGTGCATGTTATTTCTAGGTGGAGATGACTTTGTCATTCTAGGCAGTTGTACTTAGTTTGTAGCATACCTTTCTGCTTTTCGAAGAGAAATGGACAGTAGGTCTCATTATGTTGCTTGTTAAGGCAGGAACTTTCTTAATGATGTCCCTAATTGTGCCTCTTTTATTTTTTTGTCTAACATGTCTCAACATGGAAAATCTGATAGAATAGAGAAGGGAGAAATGAAAAAAGGGAGCTTACTGTGATAAAGACTTCTTGAACTGGATTACTGCTCTCCTTGCTCTACATCAACCCTCACACTCTCCACATGTAGAAACTCATATTTGCCTGAGTGATTTGACTCAATGAAGATGATTAAAAAGCTAAAACCTTACTGGTTTGGCTCCCTGCAAAACCTGTTTGATAACAAGCAACTGTTTGTCATTAGAGGAACTGTTGCTGAATTCCAGAAACCGGGGTGACTTCCATCTGTGTTTTCTGTACTCAGTTTTTGGCAGAGGCTTTAATAGAAGTCTGAGAAAAAGCCTACACTGCAGGAAATGAGTGCTCTTCTGTCTCCGTTCAAAATAAACATTATGAACAGACCGATTGTAATAACAGCTATTGTGAAAGTGGAATTTTTAATAATTAAAAAAAAGTTCCCAATGAGTATTAGGATGGGAATGGGACGTGACAAAGAACAAAATGAAGGTCACGAGGTCGGGTCATAACTTTCGACTTCAGAGTTTTGAGCTTGTGGGTTGTACTTTCCGGTTTGCTGCCCTCAACTCTCAGTATTCACAATAAAACAAGAAGAGCCTTAGACACAGCTAGAACACCCGGAGCAAGGCTTATCCTTTTAGGAGTTTGGTTGAGTCAGACTTTGAGAGCTGAATTTTGAGTGCTGAGCACATGGTTGCAGTTTTAGTGTTTTCATGCCTAAGTGTTCAGTGTAACTGACTGACGTCTGCAGACAATGCATCTGTTCATACTCACTTTGTAATCTGCTGTAAATAAATGTGGTTATCCATTTCCAATAAATCTCTACCATTACAAGTTCTTTAGGTTTGATCAGGTCGTAATGGCATCGGATCATTTTGCCAAGTCATATTGTTCTGAAAGACCTAACTTAAAAACAAATCTACTCAAAATTGGTGATAATGGGGCGTGCCGTGGTGGCGTAGGGGTTAGCGCGACCCACATTTGGAGGCCTTGAGTCCTCGACGCGGCTGTCACGGGCTCGACTCCCGGACCCGGCGGCATTTGCCGCATGTCTTCCCCCCTCTCCTTACCCCATTCCTGTCAGCCTACTGTCAAAATAAGGGACACTAGAGCCCACAAAAAAAGCCCCCTGGTGGGGAAAAAAAAAATAAAAAATTGGTGATAATGAAAAGGCCAAAACAGGTTTTCAGAAATTCGTAAAGAATATGAACATTTTAAAGTAGTAGATACACCTGTAGATTGATACAATTGCACATTTGATAGCAACAGCAGTCTTACTGGATATGTCTCCACAAGTTAGCCACACCTGTTTTTGGATATTTTATACCATTCTTCTCTGCCTATCCTATCATGCTCAGTTTGAATGCTCTCTTAAAGAGGTTTTCTTGGAGAATTTATATTTGGCTGCTGTCTTCTCACAGCCAATGCAGACCAGTCAACCAGTTCCTGCTGCAACAAAACATCCATGCTGCCACCACCATGCTTGAAAGATTGAGGGTGGTAACCAGATATATTCTGGTGTTTTTTTGTTTTTTTTTTCAGATAGAGCTGATCAGGATGTAGCATTATTTCAGCCGATGCCTCCCTCCAGGAAGAAGAACACCAGACCATGTGTAGCTTCTATATAGATCAAATATAAAGTTAACAGTTCAACAGATAAAGCAAATTGGAGATTAGTAGAAAGAAACAGTGATTCATTTTTTCCCTTTTAGTGTTAACTACTGATAGCTGGTAATTAAGTTTTTACATGCAACTTGCATTATTTATTTATTTATATTGACTTTATTCTATGGAGTTTTATATATTTAGATATTTTTTTAACTTTTAAAAATGTTGGTTTATGGAACAAGAAGCATGAAGCAAAATTATGTTTTTATTTTGTGAAAGGTTAATGGCTGTCAGCATTTTATTCAGTGTTCAGCCATGTAAACATTTGAGAAGCTGTTGGACCTGCAAGCGAGACTTCCCACCTACAACAAGCATCCATCAGACGGCGTTTGACATGACGGCTCTTATCTCTCATCTCTTTCCGCTCTTTCAGGAGGAAAACCCACAGGTGTTCTGTGCGGGGAGCCGTCGGCCCCCCTGAGAAGAGGCGTCAACCACGGCACCAATCACGTTGGAGAGGCTCCTGCCACAGTAAGAACTTTACGCCGATCATGAGTTTGTCTGGGGCGAAAATAAGGAAGTGAGAACGTCACAACCACAGAAGGAAGGAAGTAAATTAACCAGTCTGATCCTCTTTCACTATAAACATTAATCTGAGAATCGGGTGGCTTTTCAACTTGGATGACCTGGGAGTGTTGAAGTCAACCAACCAACCAACCAACCAACCAACAACCCACTAACCTGCCTCAGAGGCAACCAGAGAGTGTCGGGATATAAAAGCCAAATTTTCCAGGGAGAGGAGGAAGGATTAAAACTGTAAGAAAGGCAGTTTTTAGGAAGTTGGGTGAGGTTCACAGTCTTCTCTAGCACTTAGATGAGAAAATAATGTAAAGAAATAAATAATACAATCAACGAAGAAAGAAGCACTTTCAGAGAGACAGGCCAAGCAGTTGTTAAAGCGTGGCTGTGGCCATAAAAAAACCCCACAGTTTCTTGGTTGAACAGCACAGACAACCTACTGCAAAACTCCTTCATTTCCAGACTGCGTGAGTTGACACTCTGGAGAGTCCTGCTCTTCTGAGGGAGAAAGCTAAACAATTGTTCTTGTGAGCAACCAACTCACTAAACTTTGCATAAGGTTGAAGGGGCCCCAATTATACAGACTGGTGCAGACGGCAAAACACGCTGCAAACACATGGACGATGCAATCTCCAAAACACACAAACGCAAAAAAACAAACATAACATTTTCTTTGATTGCAAAGAAAATGCTCCAATCATAGAAAAATTAAGCAAAAACCTACAATCAACAAAAAACAAGAAAAATGCTGCAACTACAGGAAATAGAAGCAACATTAAAAACTGTAAAAATGAAATCCTGCAAGCTTTACAACAAAAGATAAGTGCTATGGGGAGCCTGGAATAAATATTCTACTGTTCTACTAAATTGGTAAAGACGTGTTTGAAGACGACATGAAGTATAACACACCTTTTCTTTCTTCCTCCAATTTTCTTCTGCTTTTACTGCTTTTTGCATTTGCTGTATTTCTGCTAATTGCAGCATTTTCCTTTAACATTTTATTTCCTGTGGTTGCAACATTCTATCTGGTTACAGAATTTTGTTTGTTGTTTCCTTAATTTCGTATGAGGTTGCAGCATTTTTTGTTTGCGTTTGTTTTATTGATCTCGGTTTTTTGCTTCCATTTTCTTTCAGTGCAACATATTTTGTTTGCAGCATTTTTTTTGTTGCATTTGTTTTTTCATTGTGTGTGTTTGTTTGGTTTGGACTTTGCAATATGTTCCTCTAGTGACGAGCAGTACACTTAGAGAATCACTTAAGTAAGGGTGGCTGGGTGATATTAATCTGCTGCAGGCTAAGACAACCTTATCTGTTAGAGTTACAGCTATCAATATTCTGCTAGTTGAGTTGAGTACTTTATTTCTAGTCACAGTAGCGACACGCAAACAGGCACAAGTGATGTTCCAAAGTTTTCTTAGCTACAACATCTCATAGACTTTGAACTAAATGTACCTGTAAACTCTTTTATTGGCCTATTGATTCATATGTAACAGAAAAAACAAACTTTGGATCTCCAGTACAAAAGCAATGTGTTTATACCTGTAGGACACCAGTCCCATGTCATGCCATGATCTGTTAATGTTCGTGGTTTATGTTACTAAATCCTTTCTACAAAATTGAATGTGACTGATGTAATCTTGAACAGGGTTTTTCAAAGTGTGGGGCGCCTCAGCGATAGCACCAAAGGGGGTGTGATATGAGGAACAGAAACGGAAAAAGTAACTGCAAACATTTAGTCAACTTCACCAAACCTATGCCATAAAGCTGTGGGGAGTAAGGAGACAGTTTAGACCATGCAAGATAAAAAAAAGAAAAAAAGATGGAAGTATGACTATGAAGTTTGTATTTTCATGGGCTGGATCTGAAGATTCTCAAACCCAGATTGTCAGCAAGGTGTCAGCAAAGCTCCTGGATTTAATTTTTTTCACAGGAGGATAAATGAACTACGGTCACAACAGAAAGTAGTTCATACTTTCAGCGCTGTAAATGAAAAGTCAACTGAAGCATCAAATAATGTGGCGCTACGTGTAGCTAACGCGGGTAAACCCCACGACATTAGTGAAACGTGTATGGAAACAGCAATGACACAGCAAAAAATGTCCAGAAATCGTTGTGATAACATGGGTGGGTGGGATCGGGGGGCAGTTGTCTATTTGCTCTCTTACACTTTGAAAATCCCCTTGCTCTTTGACACATTAATTGATGCGTGCAGTCATATGAACTTTCATATTCAGACAGAAAACAATGAAAGGATCCACGGCTACTTTCATAGTTGGTGAGAGCTAAAAAGGGAACTGTCATTGTTATCTAAAACAAAACATTCATGGTGACACAGGTTTATTGTACTAGTTGTAGTAGTAGTACTGATAGTTTTCTCACACTTTGGATTGCAATAACCATGACCATTCAGACATTAAAAATGGCTGCCAAAAAAACAACTTGGTAAATGATTATTTTAAACCTTATGAATAAATTTGTGATGAGTGTACTGAAAAAAGTATTTTATATTCTTTTTAACGTAACAGCAGTAAATATTTTTCACTTCATTTCTAAAAGTTTATCTTTATATGGGACATCAGCAGGCTGAGTATTCGTCTCTGTAGCTTTAAGACACAAACGTTTTGTAAAAATAGACTATAGGAAACATTAAACAGTCAATCGGCACATTTTTTAAGCATTATTATCAAATAAAGTTCATATATTTCACTGACTGTGATATTCTGCTTAAAATTAAGCATGCAAAAACCAGGCTCTTTAGTTTCGTTTTTAATGTGACACGTTTAATTCGACTGATGCAGCTAAAGAAAAGGCGCGCCAGAGCAGCATGGTGTCAATCTCATGTTTCAGTATAGGACACAGTTTTCTTTATTGATGCTCAGTGTTGTTTGTGGCAGACATGAATTGTGGTCCTAAAGGTTCTGGTCTGGTTTTATCACAGTTGGAAGCTTCGGCTATTTTTTATTGGTTCTCTAATTTTTCATTTTAGCCCTTGTGGTAAAATAGCCATATCATCAGGATATTGTATGGAAACCTGACTGTCAAAGCTTTGACTTACCCAACATGTTTGTAGAGATTGAATAGATGTTGAAAGCCCCAAAGAACTAATCCTATTATTTCATTTTCATTTTGAGAGAGAGTAGATTTTCCAGTATGGTGTCTGTTTTATAAATCCTTTATGTTTACAGAGGCACTGCCCAGGTAAAGAAAGTATAAAACATGCGTGATAACCCTAGACAGTTTCAATGAAAGTGGGAGTAAAACAGATTTAAGAGATTTAGGGTGACAGACTACCAAGGATTTATTAATAAAGTCATAGGTAAAGTGATGTGATTCTCTCTGCTACTAATGGCATTAGCTACAGGGTGCTAATATCAGAAAAACCTTACTTGAACAGCTGAAGTTTTTTTCTGGTTAATCAGATTGATAGTTGATTGATTGACGTGACAATAAAGAAGACAGAACCTGAACAAAAGGTACTTCAACAAAGTATCAGTTTTAATGTTTACATTCATGAAACATCAGGTTACTGCAGTTTTGTATTTCTTCAGATTTCCAACCTGATAGATTATTTCATTTTTAGCTCAACTGTACAGAATACATGTTCAGTTATACTTCATGATGGTAAATTAACAGCATTACACAAAGAAAACAAAACACAATATTACTTTGCAAACCTATAATTTGCCAAAAAATGAATAGACTGAAGCAAAGGCATAATGCTTGCCTACCCCACGTCAAATTAGAGGTGGAAAAATATGTCAAACGATTAGTGTCAATTAATAAACTTGACATTTTAAGAGGCGTTTATACTTTTGAGATCCACTGTAGGCGGATGTTTGACATTTCAGTTTTAACGTAATCAGAGAACAGGCTTGCACTGATGATGTGTCGTTTTTTGCGCCAGTTCGTTCAGGGGAATTCTTTATACAGTGGAAAAAACACAGAGGTGTCATAGTGTATACAGCGTTCTCAGGCCTGTTGCTTTTTTTAGCAGCTGAGGGCTGCTAAAAAAAAAAAAAGGCTAAAAAACTATGCTGACCTCCTATCTCTCTCTGTCTTGTCTTTTTTTTAGGATGGAGATAATTCTGTGTGTGATAATGGTAAGCAGGTTCTTTCCTCATTCCATTCTGTAACATCCACTTCATGAAAGACCTTGTGGATTTTCCCAGCTAGGTTGCTAAAGAATGGTTTTTCAGCACATCAATCAGTGCTTTTTAAAATAAGCTAGGGATTATTTTTTGTTCCCAGAGATTGCAAAGAAATAATTCAAGTTAGTTTAGTCTTAAGAGGCGTTAAGCAGGAGAGGTATGTTTAGATTTCCATGAAGGTGATTTTATGAGAATGATCAGATAGAGCCAGGCGGGAATCCAGAAGGGTGTGTTTGGCGTGGTCAGGTTAAAGGTGTTACCGTCTTGTTTTCTTTATACAATCATGACGCACCTGTCCATTTTCAGAAAACATCGCTGCAGAGCCAAATCCGGCTCCAGAGCCGCAGGAGGAGCCCCCGCAGGCTGAGGAGCCCGCCGCAGGTGGACCACCTGGCCGCCGAAATCCGCCAGGGGGCAAGTCCAGCCTCATCCTGGGTTAAACGCCACACAACTTCTCCTCCTTACCTCCTCTCATCCCTGAACTCATCTTTTTTGTTTTCTCTTCAAAACAAAAATCGGCTCATATTTCAGGAAACATCTAAAGTCCAGCAGACGCCCACCTTCTCCATATCCCCAAGTGCATTGTTTTGATACCTGTTTTTGGAAAGCTGTTTTTGTACTGTTTTTATTGTTTATTTTAACAGAAGCACTTTATGTACTCCTATTTTTTATGGTTGGAAATCGGCCTTTGCCCCTGAAATTAGAACGGCCAAGCAGGGTGCGAGGCTCATACTGCTTACAACAACAGCCCATCGTAAAACTCTAGTGTTACTTCAGCAGCACAAGCTCTGGGCGATTCGATCATATGTTTGAACACAGTAACTGCTGTTTGTACTGTTTTATTTTTTCTCCCATCTTGCATGCTTGTCTGGTCTGTATGAATGTGAGGAAAAACTTTACTGTGAAGATTTTTTAAATTAATTTCACCTCTTAAATTTTTTTTTTTTTTAAATTACAATAATTTGTTGTATGGTTGTTGCATGAAGTTGAAGTATTTGTACTGAAAATAGTGTTGACATCACACTGAAGCCACATAAATTTTACTCTAAAAGATGGAGGTACTTTTCATCCCATGTATGAAAACAGATTTTCTTTCCATTAAAATTGCAGCCACTAACCCTACATTACTGAAGCCCCACCGCCCCATGTTTTACATGTAAGTTCACTCTGAACTGTGCCACACCGCTACTTACCTGAAACACCCAGTTTTGTTGATGTTCTTGGTCCTGACTTCTAAGTGTATCTTAGATTTGAAAAGTGACCTTATGACAGCCCGGCCTTTCTTTCACCCTTTTACCCTGATATATTTCATTATTCCTGCTCAGTGGAAGTTTGGAACAATCGTTTTGTACATTTCATGTGACAGTATTCAGTCCATAGCACCCGTGTGCATGACCGCTGTGTCCACCAGCTGTCATCGAAGAAGGGAAAAAACAATTAACCAAACATTTTAGATACATGATGTTTTTCTCCTGTGATGTGTTTTCTTTAAGCATTTCTTATGTGAGACATGTCTGTTTGCATCCTTAAAGTGGTCATGCTGGATGTAAGTCACTGCAGAAATCTGAAATGAAGAAATGGCACAAGTGGAACTGAACATTAAAGATCAGTTTTGACCGTGAACTGGACCAGCTGTGTGTTTCTGTCTGCTTGAGGGATTCTGCTCATGTTTTGGTTACAAATAGATTACCGGTATGTCCAATCAGGGAGATCTTTGTTCTCTTTTTGTGTGGTGGATTGTACAGAAAGCCAAAACAATCTGCATTAATGACAAGCTTGCACAGTTTGAAAGTGGAGAAAAATTCCTATGTTTTGTTCTAAACAGTTGAAACGAGATGCTTTTCATTGTCTTAAGTTAAATTAGACGAAACCTCTTGGTTTGGTCAATTAGGATTATCAAAATGATTAATATTTGCTAAGTGAAACAATAACGAGAGAAAGAATAGATATTTATTTATGAATGCCTTCAAATTGAGAAGCTTACATAAAAATAATTATGATCTCTTTAAACAAAGAGACAATAATGCCATGGCTTTAGAAACCACTAATATATTAACTGACACATTTGAGTTAATTGGGGGAACACCTGTGGATGTATTTCAAGGCCACAACTGGAACACACTGTATAGAAAGGTGGGCCTTACAAAATATTAATGAAAACTGCACTCATACTGCCTCTAAAAAGAGAATCAAGAATGGCAGGGATTTTTTTTATATATATAAACTGGATGGTCTACTTCTTTTCATTCCAGTCTAAAATTGTCATGTTCAGCCATCCCTAAGAAGATGATAAGGTGAGGTAAAATGTTGCCAAACTTGGTTCCATTGTCTCTCGCCTGAGCTGTAAATAATAACTCGTGCTTTTGTTTCGCCACGTCTGGATTATGGTAACACACTTTACATGTGCTGAACCCAGAATCTCCCCAGACCGGTTGCAGGTTTTTCAGAATTCATCTATCAAGCTTCTGAGAAAATGTGACCTACTGTGTTGGCTTCCTGTGTGTTTTGTTGTGTGTTTCAAGATTCTTGATTGGATCTGGACTCCAAACCTCGGAGATCAGCAAGCACCAGGTTATAATGGAGGATCTCCGTTTATCCCCAGTAGTTCCCTGAAGACCATACCAAACTGAAAACAAAAGGAAACAGAACCTTTTCTTCAGAGGCTCCAAGACTCTGGATCTCTCTTCTTTGAACATGGGGAGCAGCAGAGATCACTCTGGGTGAAATGTGCTACTTAAAATCCTTTTGCACTTCTATTTGTAAAAACACACCCAGCTGTTCTTTGGTAATAAGTTGACTTAATTGATGATAAGTTGACTTAATAACCTCCTGATTATTAAGTCACAATGGAGCAATGGGTTATTCTTTCTGTAAGCAATGCCAGCCAAGCCCAGCCCCTCTCCTCGCAACCCAAGCGGTTCACCATCACTTTGGTCTGCTGGTTTTACTGCTGTATGTGCTCTACAATGGCTGTTGGAAAAGACAAATGTTTTGTTCTTGACTTATCATTCAGGAACTGCATTCTTGATGGTTGCGCAGGAGGCTCCCTTTCTTCGTCTGGGTGTGAGTGTTGTACAGTTGTGCATCAGTTTGCAGCCATTTTCATGTGTATAAAGTGCAAGTGTATAAGAAAAAGCGTGAATGTAAATGTTGAGTTAGGGAGCTTATTTGGAAATTTATTATAAAGTGACAAGAAGCTTTATCTAAAACAGCTCATTCTGAAAGGAGTTCAAGATACAATTGAGCAAATCTTATCTGAGTGATTTGTTGCAAAAAATGTAATGAACATGTTTTTTATAGCTCACAAACCTATCCTAACTTTTTTAAAGAAACATAATAGCATATTCTACCCAGATAAATTGATATAGGTGGTCACTGCCCCCCCCTGACAGTACCTTGTGGTGACGCCAGTGTGGACAGGCCTGTTTATGTAAACATAACCTCAAGCAAACATTTTCCATTTGCAGTGTATTATATTATGGGAGGGATGGAGACAAGCCAATCCCTCCCTCTTGTTGAGTTTACTCATACTGAAAGTGAAACTAAGATCATGGTAGCCTATTAGCTGCAGCTGTCGTGTCATTACCATTCATGTAGAACTCACGGGTTGACAGGAGCTTGTGGTAAGTGTGTTAGACTATATATATTATTTTGAATAATACAGAGCTGTGATATGTGTCATATAGTCCATACATTTGACCCCACGCTGAGACACACCGTGTGAGGAGGCTGAAGCGTCGAGGGAAAGAAAAACCGTCGTAGACAACGTGCCGTTTAGTTTAGTCCGCGTTTTTAACCGTCGACGATTTTATTTAAGGTTGAGAGCGAAACTATGACTTCGTGTCACCTAAGTCTTACACAAGCTGTACGTTTTTACCTTCGCTTTTTATTCGGTTAAAAGAAATCAGCCTGTCTACTCAAAATTCCGTTTCGGTTTTTCTTTTGATATAAAGTGACTGTTTTTTTTAAGTCGGTCATTTGTCTGAAGGCGTCATTTATAAGCGTGTAGTCCATTTTTATTAAACAAAGGAGCTCCTACTTTCAATGTCAAATTTATTCAAATGTTAAATTCAAATGTTGAATGATTTGCATCGACTGGTGGGTAGAGCTGTGTCATTTGTAATGTGGAAACTTTATTCTTGTCAGCCTTTAAATGCAAAAAAAAAAAAAAAAAAGCCAAATTATGAAAGAGGTTGAATAAATACAGGTTATTTATGCGCAACCCACTTATTTTACAGTAAAATTGAGGTTTCGATTCACATTTTAATGAAGTAAACAAAAAATCTATTAAACTCTTTTTAATTAAGTTCACCTTTCTAGACCATTTACAGCATTTAGATCATAATTTTGCAATTAGCAATAAAGAAACAAAAAGGCAAATGTTTTGTCGCTAACTTTTGCACACTGTTCTCTGATCTCTGTTCCGTGTTGTGGAATTGAAAGCTAACTTAAGAAACATTTTTCCATGCTGGGAAAAACATAAAGGCAACTTCGTTATACTAGTTCGTCACAAAGTACTACCTGCAGGTCAGCCAGGTGTCCACAGCCGCCTGCAGGGGGCGCACCAGGTTCTGTGGCCATCAGTTTGTGGATCCAGAGTGTTTCTAAGCAGATGGACTGATTTACAAGGGGTCCTATATTTTGATAGCAATAATTTGTTACAGTTTCTTTTTTAAAATAAAGAAATATTATTCTGATTTGTTAAATTTTGTGAGCTACAGTTTGACTACTTGAGGTGCATTGCAGTCTAATAGAAAGGGTCTATGAATTATAGTCAGAAAAGTCAAATAGGGACATACTACGTAACTTTTAATTGGTGACATATATATTTCAGTCTAGCTACATGTTTTCCACCTGAATGGGAGAACATATATATTTTTTAATGCCTAAGGATTATTTAAATCATATAAAAGTGTTGAGAAAATCTATCACAATTCATGGGTTTTTCTTTATTCTAATTTTTATTAAAGCTTATATGACTTTTTGGGTGCTTTTACCATTTAGATCTGTTAATAATAAGGCAAAATTCTTTTTAGTTTGTTTTCCAGTTTCATCTGACCATGTAAAAATACTTTTCTGTTTCTAGATGCTTCTGGTTATTTTTGTAAAAAGGTTTCATCCCTCAGTGCGAAAACAGTCTCTAATGTTGTCTGTCTTGTCTGGTCCTGTTATGGATTGACATCCTCTGCAGGGTTTAATACGTCTCTCGTCCGATAGTCATGTAATAATTAGGTGAAGAAAATTTAAGATTGAGGATGTAATATGGCCACCATTTCTCTTATATTAAAGATACTATATGAAAAATGTTCTAGTAGGTAGGACTCCCATGGTTAAAAGTATCGCCATTCTTTGTGTGAGATCATTTGTTTTTTCAAACTCCAGGGTGTGAACGACCTCCCGATTATGTCGGATGTGTGAAAGAAATCAGATGACTCTAAGCAGACAATGGGGACTGTGCAGATGTACGTTCTCAAGAGAAAGCTCCAATCTTGGCATGTCCCGTGTACACAGCTGCAGCGCCTGGATTTTCCTCCTTCAAATGTCACTGTATAAAAGGCTGCTTATTCTTGACCTTTTAATTTGACCTCTTAAGTTGGAGTGTTCTCACACTCTAGTGCTACTCTTGTGAATACTTTTGCTTGCAGATAGGGGCCTGTCTCTGCTCCATTTGTGATGGTGGGACATTGACGTATAATGCTAAGCATAAGTAATGCATCTCACCACTGAAATGTGAGGACAAGAGGGTGCTTTATTTTAATGGTTCTCAATTAAAGCAAAAATGTTGAGTTGGCTCTAGTGAAATACTGACATTCCCTCTTTGACTGTGTGGTTTCTGTCCTCCCTTTAAGATTTATAATTTATGATGCTGACTGTTTTTCTATGTAGCTGTGATCTTTTCGGAGGTTTAAATTCAATTGTGTGACGTTACATGTTAAAATGTAAATCTGTATGCACAGAAATAAGCTACCAGGTCAAATCCAGCCAGTGGAAATAATAAAAATGCTTTCCCACGTACACACCCCGTTTAATTAAACTCATGAGGATGGAAAAATTCAAGAGCGCTTTCTCTTTCAGAATGACTGTTCTAACCGATGAACTTGTCAGATAAAATGACCTTGTTTGTGCAAAGCTGGTCAGACTGGTTTATATAGAACTTGATAGAGAAGGTTAATATTTACTGTATGAATCTTTTGTCAAAGCATACTTTCTGCTGAACCTGAGTTTAAAACTGATGAGGCACACTATGAGGTCCAAATCCTGCCTGACTGTGCATTTCTCAGCGAGGCACTTCAAATTTGACCCAGTTCTGGAATTTCTTTTCTTTTTGTTTGACAGAGAAAATTCTGTTTGAATATAAAAATAAACATCCTGGCGTTCTTCTGGTGAATTGTGATGTAATGAATGAATAAAGAGGATGTTTCTACAGAAACATCCTCTTTATTTGTACCCTTTATTTTCAGAACCCTATGTTTTAATGCTAAGTAGGAAGTTTTGTGTTTCTGGTGTGAAGTTTTTGTTAGAACTTCATAAGCAGTTAATCTCCTCCAGTCTCCTGGCGTCTTCGTTCAGTAAAATTCCAGATTAGTTTGATCTCAGTCGCTGAGTCTAATATTAGTCAGACCAAATGGACTTCTACCTTATTGGAAACACTCCAGTTTAAAAACATCCCTGCTGTTAATGCTGACACTGTGTTATAAAACTGTTGGTTGGTTGTTGGTTTTTTCTTTACAGAGAAGCCTATAATTATTTACAAAGGGAATGAAGGTAGAAGACAGTTCGCTTTTCCTGTGTGAAACACATACAGAGAACTGAACATGTAAGCTTTTCAGATCACAGTAAATGTTTGAAATAAAAGTATAAAATCACATACAGCATTATAAGCGAATGCTATTTTACTAGTATTGATTTTTTTTTATTCAGCATATCAACGTTCCTCTGACTGGAAATACATTACATGTTCTGTTCTCAGCACGTTTCATACAGGAATATCAACTGTAAGCCGCATTTCCAGTGTAGATATTGTTGTGACAGTGGTTTAAAGGCTCATAAAATATTGTTTAGCCAAACTACTCACCTTATTTCAAATTGCGGTTTTAAGACGACGGAAGTCCAATTATGTCTTGGCCCCAATTATACTAGTCATTAGTGTCAACCTCCAGCTTATGAGCTTAAACTAAATGAAGGCATTAAGAGATTTTTAGATATTTATACTTCTCACCTTACTTCATAAACCTTGAACTGTGTCTTCAATACTATCAGATCAATAATATCTGATTTAGCTGTGTGGAACTCCTATAAAGTTGACTTCATCAATCTATCTGATACTTAGTTCTGTAAACACTTGACCTGAAAGTCATATTTTCTGTTTGTTTCTGTCAGGATCATTGAATTACAGTCACCAAAATGCATGGTGATAAGGAACCAGCTGAGTCCCATAATTTTATGTCAGTAAACAACAATAAAAATCAGGCGCATCTTCTAAATTGGTTACAGACATCTTTCTCCTCCATCTTATGACAACCCATTCCTTCAACTCATGCTCTGTCTCAGGAGGACAAAAAGATATGCGGTCCCTGAATTGATGGATATCAAGTGCACATTGGTATGCGTGATAAAGGGATGTTTGAGGAAAAACAACTGTGAAAACAAAGAACTGAAAAAGGTCTTACGACTTGGCCTGTCGATGCTTGTTGCAAGATGTTTAGAAGGCAGGATTTGTCCTTGCTTTTGACAAGATGAAAACCCTTCACAAAAGACTCATGTTGGTATAAAACAAAAAATAGCGTTCCTTTGCTTCACATTGGTCCAGGAACTCTTTATGGGGGATGAAAGGTAGTTCTTGCCACCATTCAAGCAAGTTCCTTCATGGAAATCGGGCAGCAAATCTCAAAAGCTTTAGGTTTATTTTGTTTAGTGGTGGGAAATGTCAGTCATCTGCAGATGATAGTCATAACTCGGTGACAAAGTACAGATCTGAGTTTTGATAATAGATTTACCTATATGAGGTCTCAAAGAAACATCTGGAACACGTATTTAAAAACTACAGATTTCGCTTAATATGTCTCAAGTCATGATGTTTCTTTGTACATATTGAGAGGTTTGCTTTTCTCTCTTTGAGATTAGTTAAATCTGTCATGTTATCAAAAACTATAATCTTGTCTAAAATCTTGAGAAGAATTTTTTCCTGTTTTTCTTTTTCCTTTCTGCTTAAGATTTATTGTTCTCATGAAAGGTTGGGGCAGTATGAGATTCTCATGGTTCGGTGACCTTGTTAAAAAATATGATTGTATCATTCACACCAAAATGATGTTGGGATTTCATTGACTCAGACAAACTGATCATATCGCATCCCTAATCATTCCTTGTTCTGGAAACACTTCCAAACCGCAACCCCTTGCAATAAACTCAGAGTTGATCAGATAAGAACTGATTTCACCATAAACCAAGACCTGAACCAAGACCTGAATCCTAGAACCTTGTCTGTGGAGCCTTCGACAGAGACATCCGCGTGAGTTGTTCCCCTCCTGGTCTGTTGGATGGAGAAAGGACTTTTAAAACTTTTGAAGTGCAACCTGGAGAACATTTAAAGAGTAGCTGCATGTGTGTCTGGAACATCTGCCCAAGCCGACTGTTCCAGCGGTGGAACCTTCTCCTGGACCGGTAACCAGACGTCATTTCTGAATCTGAGTGATTATTATTATCTTTGTCACTGTTTTTGCTGATCATATGCTGTGATACATTAAAGGGATTTGCATCTTGAGCAGAGTTTAGACTTATTCATCTCTGCACCATTTCTCCTCACTTCCTTTGCCCCTTTTTTCACTGTTATTAGGCCCGAGCAGCAAATCGCTGCGAAGGCCTATTTTTCCTTCTTCCTTAAACACATTTACTGCATTCTCATGCAGTGCCAAAGCCACATTCCATGGTTTAATTTACCATTAGGCCTGAGCACATGGCCAAGTTTTATCGCTCTTTGTTATAAACCTGTGGGTAGGTAATTTGGAGCCTTAGCCTGCCTTTAGTTTTCTTTACCTCATCTCTTTCGCAGCAGCGGCAAACACAGATTATTTATTGTGTGCTTTCTGCAGATTTTTTCCCTTTTTCTTTTCTTTCTTGTTTTAATTAGTTAATTAGTTTTGAAGTTGTTTTTGACCATAGTTTGTTCTTTTATGGGGTTTCGTCTCCATTTTATCATTCCATATAAGCAATTTGTTGTTGTCTTTTCCATCAGTGGTTACATTGCATGAGAAATAAGTTATTTAGGGGATAGTTCAGCTTTAAAGTTGGACTATTTTGTTAATAAATTCTCAGACTTAAAAATAAGCGTGGCAGTGATCATTCCTTGTTGTGTGAAGGATTTCTCCTGCCTCTAGTCTGAATTCATTCCTTCATGAGAAACAAGTTTAACTAAAGACACTTTAGTGTTAATAATAATTCATTAATGATTAATCATAACAGTTAATAATTACTTAAACCAAACATTCATAGAAATTATGATTCCCAACAATGGAAAACATAAATAAATGTATAACGTGACCTAGTGGCTGTTATTTGAAAAGGGAAAGCCAACAATTAATCCTTCAGCAGCAAAAATAATGTAGCATTTTTAGTTGTCATAACACTTAACCGAGTGTAAAAAATGTCATGTCAATATGTTAATATGCTAGTCTATCTGAGCTACAGTAAGCAAGAGTAAGTACTTTAGAACTGGGGTAATGTGCTCTATTCTAGTGTTGGTGAATTAAGGCGATTTCTCTTTTTCTTGTAAGTGAGACAAAATGTGGTAGCAGTCTTCCAGTCTGCTGTCCAGCAGTGCACAGCAACAGTTCGAAGATGAGAAACACTGTTTTACTTTGCCTCATAAAACCTGAAAAAACGTTGGTTATTCTTTCACTTCAAAAATACAATAGTCATTCCTTCACCTCAGTAAGATAAATAGCATGACTGGAAATTTTTGTGGTTTTGAAACCGTATTTCTTAACATCTTGGTGTAGCGTCTCCTGAGTTGGTCAGTTTCATTACTTTCCTCAGTCACAAAATTTTACAATCCGTAGACATGAGTCATAGATTTATTTTAGTCTTAATCTTATCTTTGTGTCCTTTATGTGGTGAGGTCAACATATGTCTGACAGGTGCCTTTTCGCACCCTTTGCACATTCAATTCTCAGCTTGATTAATCTTTAACAACGAACTTAATTGATTTGGTTATTTTATTTCAGGTAAAAAGACATGGCCTCCCGTGCTCCCCTCCTCTTTTTGGTCTTTTGCTTCTGTTGCTGTTCGGGAAGAAGTAAGTTTAAACTAACGAAAGATTATCATGTAAAAATGAAATGCTTCAGATGATTAATTTAACTTTCTATTTCATTTTTGTTTTTTTCTGTGTGCAGCCTTCGTCAAGGTGGTATGTGATAAAACAAACATTGGTCAGGTCTCCCATAAGTCCATGCTGACCTGTAAGGTTGAAACCACACAGGAGATACCCGATTTAATGATCACAGTGGTTGTCTGGAAAAAGAAAGAAGGTGATCAATATAAATTCTTATCAGCTCTTGATAAGAGACCTGGCAAAGAAAGTAAATTCCAGCCCGGCTACGAGATTGCCTTGAACAACAGGACCGTATCTTTGGTCATCACCGACACTAAAGTGAAAGACGAGGGAGATCATATGTGCCAGGTGGTGACAGACAGTGGTAACGACGACACAACAACAAACCTCAACGTGGCAGGTGACAATAACAAATTACTGTTTTAAGAAGCAAATCCAGCTATTTAAAAATTCTGAATATCACTGGGACACTAGATCTCATACTTTAGATAGACTCATTACAAACAGAGTGAAATATTTCAAGCCTTTAATTATGTTTTACAGATAACAAAAAGCCAAAATGTAGTGTCTCAGAAAATTTGAATATTTGGAGAAAGTTCAATGTTTGAAACTTTTAGAGCACACCCTAATCAGCAAAATCACTCAAAACATCCACAAAGGTTTCCTAAGCCTTTAAATGTTTTCCCACTCTGGGTCAGTACTGTGGGGAATACTGCTGACTGGACAAACATCCAGAGGACAGTTAATGACACCGTCCACACAGAAGTTAACCCACAAAAGGTCATAGCTAAAGAAACTGTAGCCAAGCATATTCCTGGTTACCAAAAGTTAAGTGGAAGTAAAAATGTGTTTGGAAACAGTGAACCAGAGATAACCACAGCCATAACAAAATTGTCAAGCAATATCCATTCACAAATTTGGGGAAGTGGATTAAGGCTGGAGTCAGCACCTCCAGCTCAACTAGCATCAAAAAATCCTCCAAATGGGCTACAAATGTAGCATTTCTTGTGCCAGGCCACTCCTGAACCAAAGACACAAGAGGTGACATTAGAAACGTCTAACCTGGGCTAAGAAGAAGAAAACTGGACTGTTGCTCTGTGGTCTAAAATTCTCTATTCAGACAGAAATAAATAGCATTTCATTTGGAAACCAAGATTCCAGAGTCTGGAGAATAAATGGAGAAGTAAAGAATTCTTAGTTCCTGAAGTCTAGTGTAAAGTTTCCATATTCAGTGATGGTTTGGTTTGCTATCCCATCAGCTGGTGTTGGTCCACCAACAGATGGACCAACACCAGCTCTGTTGACTGAAGCTCAGTCTCACAGAAATCTACAGAGTTATTTTAGAGCACTTCATCCTTCTACCTATAGACCAGTATTATGGAGATGCTGATTTTATTTTCCAGCAGAACCTGGTACCTTTCCACTCTGCTAAAGGTACCAAAAGCTGCTTTAATGGCTATTTGTTTCTATTCTTGATTGGCCCACAAACTGGCCTGACCTGAACCCTGTTGCGAACCAAAGGGGTGTAGTCATATGAGCTGCATTGTTGGGCTTACCTTACACCTACGCATGATTAGGGATGCGATCCGTGCCACGCTGCAATGACGCAGTAGTTTATGCAAAGGGAGGCCCAACCAAGCATTAAGTGCATAGAAATAAACATTCTTTTCAGAAACCTGGACTTTTTGATATTATGTTATATTCAAATTTTCTGATTTGATAAACTTTTGGTTTCATTTTGTTTAAGCCAAAATAATCAAAATTGTAAGTACAAAAGGCTTCAAAAATCCACTCTTTGTGCTATTGGTCTACGTGAGATTTACTTTCTGAAATTAAGCACAAAATATTATTAACTTTTTTACAATATTCAGATTTTTTTTAGATACACCTGTAATTTTGTATATCATTAGTTATTTTTGAATAATTTTCTTCAGTCAGTTGGCATTCTATGTACGCTGTTTTGCTGCGTCTTAATTTTTTCGACTGCATCAAATTTTGTGTTCAAATTTAAATCTCTGTTTACTTGTCGAAGATGATCGTACTCAAATGTCATTCAGATTTTATCAATTTTATTTGACTGAGTTATCAGTGTTCAATGTCAATTTTGGTTTTTACTTTGCTTTTGCAGCCAAATACCATCCCCCAACTGCAAACATCAGTGATGAGAAAGACATTCCAAATGCTCACAAGACTCTGATTTGTAAGGCTTCTGGTGGCTACCCACCAGGCGAACTGCGCTGGTTTGATGAAAACAAAACAGAGTGGACAAAAAGTGCAAAGCTCACAGTGAACAAGATGGAGGATGGCCTGCTTGAACTCTACAGCAGGCTGCCTTTGATGAAAGGATCCACCTCTGACGAGTACACCTGTGCGGTCTACAATGCCAGCCGCAACAGAGTGGAGTCAGTTACACTTCCATTGAAAGTGACAGGTATGTTTTGCTGAGCTGTAACAAACACATTTTGGTTAAAGATTGTTCAATCCAGGACCAACCACATGTGTTTTTCTTTGCCTTGTGGGAGGTTGAGGCAAGGTTTAACCTTCCAATGGAAAACTGTGAAGGAGCTGTGGGCCATATGAAGACAAATGTTCTGTAAATGTTCAACTGCAAAACCAGAAGTTCAACAAAACAAGATGACTAAAAATGGGAGGTCTTTCTGTGCTGAATTAGTTTCTCATTAAAGCTGCAAGATGGTTTCATTTTGTTTGTACAGTGAACCCTCGCTATATCGCGGTTCACCTTTCACGGTCTCGCTGCTTCGCGGATTTGCATCGTTCATTGTGTTCTGCATTCTGATTGTCTACACAGTCTCTCCGCTTCTTCTCTACCTGTGTGTCAATAACGTTGCGGTTTAATATGAACACGTACGTAAAACAGCTTGCCAAATTTAAGTTTGCAAACATAATCGATGGTGGCATGTCGGTTTATAAGAATATTTTTGCCCAGAAGAATAAAGAGTGACAACAACAACAACTACCGATAACTATGTTCTCTCGAAAAAACACACCTGCACCGCGGGCTTCAGAAGAAAAAACCGCTACAGAGCCGAGCCAGGATGCAGCGGCTCAGTCAGAAGAGCAGTGAAATACACCTGAGTCACTATTTGTCCTGCTGTACTTTGTATTTTCTTTCATAATCATTTGTCATTTTCTCCCTTTCTAATCCAATGACTCGGGTCGCGGTGGGGCGGTTCTAATCTCCGCAATTTGAAGCCTTCAGTTTGTAAAAAAAATAAAATAGTTTATACGGTAGGCTACTTTTATTTGTTAAACAAATGCTTGGGCCTGTAAAAAAGTTTTGTTCTTTGGTTTCAA
Organism: Alfaro cultratus; assembly: GCA_903066825.1. Classification (NCBI taxonomy): domain Eukaryota; kingdom Metazoa; phylum Chordata; class Actinopteri; order Cyprinodontiformes; family Poeciliidae; genus Alfaro; species Alfaro cultratus. The sequence goes on along the minus strand of CAEFZX010027424.1, from coordinate 10,924 downwards.
TGTATTATGAAGTATTTCATTGTATAATAATTGTAAAAAAAAAAAAAAAAAGGTTTCCACTTCGTGGATTTCACCTGTCGCTGGTTCTTTTTGGAATGCAAACCCCTGCGAAAAACGAGGGATCACTATAAATGCTTGTCTCTTCAGACACAAATAAGTAAATAGACATGCTGATACATGTCCTGATCAGACATATCTGCCAATCCAAACTACGAGCATTTGCCACAAAGGTGAAGCAAGACAGCGCATGCCAGATGAGACAGAGTAACACTTTATAAAAAAAACTGTTCTACCTCTTCCTAATGGAAAAACCTTTCAACAGCGCTGAATGTAGACAGCATCTAAACTGTAATCTAAAGTTTCAGATCTGCTATACAAATTAGTACCTGGTATTTGTTATTCAACATGTACTTGAAACCTTTTTCTGTTTTATGTAATAATTCAGCGTTTAAAATCAATAGTGCTTTACTTCTCCTTTCAGGTCCGGAACCATCAAAGTCACTTTCAGCAATAATTGCTCCAGTCTTGGTCGTCGGGTCGCTGATTGTGGGGTTGCTGTTTGCACTGTTAATCTGCAGAAGACGTTCCCAACGTGAGTATATGTTTGATTTTTGGATTGAGGTTTGAAATAAAGATAAATGACATCTAAAGAAGCTCGGTTGAAACTTTTACAGTCCTGTTTTTGGGGCAGTGTGTGGAGTATTGGTGGGATGGGTTTAATTTGGGGTTCCAGTCCTCACCTTGGGTCCTTTTCTGCATGTCTTCCCCCATTTTGTCTGTGTCTGTCTCCTGTCTGATTATTGTGAATAAAAACCGCCATTTCCACTAAATCTTAAATCAGGTAAGGGGAAAAGAAAACTTCAGTAGTAGATGATTGTCTGATTTTGGACACCCCCAAAATTTATAGCATGTCTGGTTTCATTTAAAGATAAAAGAACACATATCTAAAATATTTAATTGTATTATAATTAAGGCTTAGTTTTTAGTTAGTTTTACACACCTTTATGTATAAGAATAAAAGTCTTTACAGCTGTACACCCAACAAATCTCCTCTTTCTTTCCATGACTGCTAAAGTTGCATCAATACTCCCACAGATGTTGCTTAAGTAGATCTAAGAGTCAAAGCTCAAAATGTCGCCTGACAACTGTAGCAATTAATTTAGTTGAGTTTCTTCCAAGTCTGTTGCCAGATCACCTATGTGTTATTTGGAACAGAGGTCACTGGACCTCTTATATTTATTGAAACACATTTTTGAGTATCCATTGTCACAGTTTTAACTTAAGTTTACCATATACCTTGTACTCATTATCCTAATACAATTGTCAATTTTAAAATATAATAATAATATGACATTGGTAGCAACTTAAGAGACAAGCCCAGAGGTCATTTATGGCCAAGAGTCTGTTAAAATAGGCAAAAGGTAGTTCAATCAGAGTTAAAGAGGCTACACGTTATTGGGCCTGATACAATTGCAGCTGATTTTTATTGCATTCTTTAAAGCCGATGTGCTCAGCAGGGGTCATATTTCATCACTTCCTTCTCACAAACAACAGAACTATGAGGAAAGGTTGATTGCAGGAAAAGCTTGCATAACAGCTGAAAAGTGACCATTCAGGTTATGAAAGTACCTCCTGCTGTCACGCAGTATGAAGCAGCTTAAGAGCCAGAAACTTTTCCTGACTTCAAATTTTACTGTAAACATTGTTTTTGTTGTTAAAGGTTGGCTAAAGTTATCAAAATGGTAAATTTTGCTCTGAGTGTATGTCATATTTTGCCTTTTTTCAAATGTCTGACAGGAAAAAATCGGAGGCCCTCAACGGCTCCTCTTATGGGTATGTCCATTTTTGGACAAACTGTTACAACTCTTGCTATTCTTTTCCAAATGGGCATAAATGGCTAACACTAAGTTAAAGATGGAGGTCCTTTCTGTACTTATTTCTGTCAATACGTCTGTCAGCTCTTTAAATTAGTCTGCACTGAGACCTGTTGAGCCATCTAATGTTGCATGTTGTTAGTGTTCAACTAGTTGCGCAGTCTTGTGAAGAATAGCTAAGCACATTGGGGGATTTTTCCAGTCAAGGTTAAATCATACTTAGGCTACATTCCAGTCCTGTTACAGCATGTGGGAACTTTGAGTGAATCATATGTTCATCATTAACCAGCAATCTCTTCTATCCTTGGACTAAATCCAGCATTTTTACTTTACTTAAACTAATAGTTCAGGACTTTTAAAGTAAGATTCTGTTGAAAGCTGTAACAGTCTTATTTTCAGCAGATCACTCATCTGAAGCTAATGACTAGTGGCTAAGACTTATATAGTTTATGCTAACAATGTTTATGCTAACTCTGGTTTTGCTTTGGCATTGGACAGTTATTTACAAATATCAATTTTTCTGTGTGAAACATGACCTGGGAACAGAACTGCACCTCCTTTTAGGAGAAAATGTAGGCGCTTGTGGCTTGGATGAGTCAATACAATGTCTGGAGTGTTTGGTGCAATACAAGCTAAAGGTTAGGATCAACAATGTGTTTTGTGAGTTTTAGGTTCTTGGATTTGATGGCAGACAAGTTCAATAACATTTTCTAGAAATGGTTGCAGCCTTTTTACTGTAAAGTGCTACGATATAATTTTGTGATTCAGTTACTAGCTGCTACGTCATAACATTTTTGCCTCGTCTTGCATGATATTTGAGCACCTAGAACTTACAAAACAGATTTGTTTTGTTTTAAATAAGCAAATCTACTTAAAAACAGATTTGTTTTTAGATATTTTGAGCTCTTTTGCAACAGAACATACCTCATTCAAACTGTAGCATCTACATATACTTTTCCCTAAAAAAGAGGTACAGCCGTTTGTAGAAGTGAGTCAACGTTTATTCCATCTATTCTCAGATTCTTCTTCTTTTGAATTTAATTTATTTCATCTTAGTGTTACCGCCCCCCACAAGTGCAAATTTAGATGCAGATGCTTTAAAAAAAACTAATGCAAGAAGGAATATATGGGATAATGATAGCTAAGGTTTAGCGTTATTAACAGGTAACATAGTAAGTGCTTAACCTTTGCAGTGTATATCATGATATTCCATAAGGACTTTTTATCTGTGCTCAGGCTTCAGGTGCTGGGGGATCTGTCTGTGCTTGTTTGCCTTAAACTTTGAGCGGTTGTGGGTTCACATCTATTTTCTACAATTGCATATTCTTACAAAATTTCATACTTTCTTTTAGGGACACATGACAGGGTTCCCCGTTCAGATCAAGAAATCGGTAAGCATGCCAATGTTATAAGAATCAATTAAATGTATTTGGTTTATATCATTTCACACAACATTCACACTGGTTTAAATAATACGCCTGTCTGCAGATCCACCTCCTCCTTACAGTGAGAAAATCAAAGACAGCATGGCCTGAGGTAATACTTAAACTTTTAAACTGTAACTGAGAATACTGTTTATTCCTACACAGCTTTTAGTACAATTTCTTAAATCTCCTTCTTTTTCTTTCAGGAGACCCAACGAGCTGCATTTATGTATTCTCTTTCTACCAACCTTCAAAATTAGCATTTCCTTCTTTGCTAACCTCCACATTCATGATATAACTTTCTTACAATGTAAAACTGTGCATAGTCAGGGATAACTTGTACTGTGATTCACTAGTAAATTCACAATTAATCTGAACGCAGCAGAAATATTGTTAAAGAGAGATTAAATCAAGTCTGAAAACAAGATGGGGAAGTTAAGTGGAGAAGAAGCTGAAAGGAAGGGGGTACAAATTTAGTCCAGTTGTTCTAAAACAACACAAAAAGGGACAGTTGATTATAGTTATTACTGGAGGACTCGGTCCAACCAGAGATGTGGAGGCTGGTCAGGGAAATATGAGAAGACAGACACGTCTGAGTTTGGCCCACACTCTATAGCCTTTGGCAGCTCAGTAGAGGTTTCTTTGTTCGCCTTTGTCTTTTTTGTGATATTATGTAAAAGGTATGAGGAAAGCACTGAATAGGATTAGAGGGTAGTTGTGAATGTAACTACTAAGGTATGTGCATTTTACACTGCAAGTGCTCTGCACATAGACATTTTGAGTGTGTGTGTGTGTGTGTTTTTAGATGAGAAGTCCTTTCAATTTTGTAATTTTTTTACAAGCTTTGGCAATTTTGTTTCTCCTAAAAAAGGAAAACGTTGAAACAAGATTTTGTTTTTAGAATACATCTCTATAACCAACTGTCCAGCAAAGTTTTCTCCTAATACTTCATACAGAAAGATGAGCCATGCACTATTAGACAAAAACTGCAATTGTAACCTGTAAACCAGAGATTATTTTTCTCATGTGAAATTTATTGTGTCTGCATGTGCTGATTCATGTGAACTATAAAACTGTGCCAACACTCTTTCCTGTGAAAAAATGTGTGTACCAATTCTTTGAAAATGACTGATGTGTTTGCTAAAGTTTTATGGAGTGAATCACTATTGAATCAAAGAAAAGTGCATGTCAGTCTTTGGTGAAAGCTTGGCTTTTGTTTATGTGATGTTGTGCTTAGTACCAGATTTCATTTCCTTTTTCTTTCTCCCTAAAAGATATCACATGATGGCCCATTATCTTTATAGGAAAAAAAACCTCTTCCCTAAACCCAAAAGGATTGTCTTTTGTGCATTAGAGCAATGTGAAACTGCACTTATGTAACCTTTAATCAATTTGATATCTTTTCTCCATCATTGATTTGGTTTCATCCTTTGTGCTACATTCTGTAAAGAGGACACAGAATCGGTGTTGAGTTATTGTACAGATGTTTTTATAGTCAAAAGCAGGGTGCAGCAGGTTCACAGGTCTAGTTATGAACACAGCCCTCAGACATACTTTTGTTCACCTCTGATAGTTTATCAGTAATCTTGTACGCTAATGATTAACAGTTTCTAAAAAATCAAGGTTTCAGTTTTTATTGGCTAATTAATCATGTGGGTTGATTTTATGTTATGTTTTCATAACTTTATCCTGTTTATACACCAGGTCAGTGACCATAAAGCTGTAACCAATGTTGCATCGCATGATTTAATATCTACTGTATAAATGTTTTGAGTGTGATTAAAGTGAAATTAAAACTTTTGTTCATGAAATATATATATATTTTTATATTCTGTTTTGATGGTTTTGGGATGTTTTATGCAGTTCTCTTTTTCTCAGTTCTCTGTATCTTGTGCTTTCACATGTGAGCGGTAAAGTTTTTTTTTTTCTGTAAACATGTTTTGGTCTGTTTGTGCTATTTTTGATTAAAGTATGTTTCTGGATTTTCCCAATGTTCTCCAGGGACTCTGATAATTTGGCATCTATCTTATCCTGTAATCAGAATGATCCTTTTGGTTTCTTTTCTTTCTTTACTTTCGCTTTCATGGATATGGCCTCTATGTACCTACCGGGCCCCATGCTTGTACAGCTTTCACTGTTTCTTATGTGTAATGCCTGTTTTGTAAATGATTAATAAATTGTGATTGTTGAAAAACTAAAATGTTAGTATGTGCTAACACTGCAAAGACATTTTTCTTTTCGAAACTTAGGTACTGTTTAGCTTACCTTAATGGCTTGATTTCAGACACATGAATAAAGGATACTAAGCATAATGTCGAGTCAGCCCAAAATTTGATATTAATGTTAATCAAAATTTATAGAGTTAGTGAATCAAAATTTAGAGACCCGTTGGAGTGACAAAACCAGTAAAGTCACATGTTTTCCAATGTAAACATGGGGACCTTGTTTGGGTCCTGGACTGTATTGTCTACTTGTGGCTTCAGAAAGACTAACTCCATATATGAACTTGTTTTTCAAACTCATTGTCTTTATGTGACCTGTTTTCCAAAAGGTCCTGTTGTTTTTCTAGATGCTACATCACTCATATCAGGAAGACCTCGGCTTTGATGTGTCACTGAGACATACAGATATGACCTGTTTTCAGACAAACCATTGTCAGGACAGACCTTTCTTCCTACAGCAAAACCAAATTTATTATTAGTCCCAAACAATACAAAGTTTATTTTTTTATATATATAATTTTGATGGATAAAACTATAACCATAGATGGTGCCTGACCAGCAGCTGAGGAGGCAGGCAGCTGACTTATTATTTTGGTTTCATACCAGCTAGTTATCCAGTAATAAAACTTGTCTGACATAAAACTCGACGCTTCTGAGAAAAAGCAAGAAATGCAGAGGAAATTCAACACATACAGTACGCAAATTTCTGATTAGGCAAGAAATGATCTCACTGATTCACAGGAAAGCCAAATCTTCAAAGTTTTTTTTTTAGTTTCTACAGTACATGTTTGAGCTTGTGCAAAGAGAAGCACTTTTTAACAGCCAAATATTCCTTCTTGATCAATAATTGTAATAATAATAAAAAGAAAATATGTTTTTCCATGTTTTAATATTATACAAAATGTGCAGTGTTTCTGAAAAACTTTCCAGAAGTTCTTCAGAAACACTGAATTGGAAATAAGTTAAGGATTTTGAGCTATATATTACATTTTAAAACACTGATCTTACTGTAAGCATAAAGGTTTATGTTTATTTTATCACTTATACTAAAGTATAAGTGATAAAAAGCCTGTACTTGCTGTAGGCCATTGTTGTGGTCATGGTCTGTTTGCAGTTGGATAATCTGCTGTCACGTTTTATGATTCTGTACTTTATGAGTTGTCTAGTGTAAGAATAATCTTAGTTCTTTTCACGTTTTTTTTTTTAACCCGTTTCTTCTCTAGCTGTTTTTATTTGGTTTGCAGCTTCTTCTAATTACTGCCAGAAGTTTCTCATTTCCCTTAAGGTTTTGCTTTTTATAGATGGATCCTTCTTTGTTATGAGTTTTGTTTCCTGTCACATTTGCTCCAGTATCCCAGACTTCTGCTAAGGAATTTCCTACGCTTGGACAGTTTTTGTTTTGCTTTAGAAAAGTAGTCAACTGCTTTCACTTGCTTGCTTCTAAAATATGCGTTTCTGTGACACATCTGATAATGAATTTTATTAAACATCACAATGAATTCAGCTCAGAAACATTTAGTGTGAACAGGACATTATCCTCAAGCTTTAAAATAAACATTTGGTTAATAACACGAGTCAGATCAGTGTAACACACTTCCATCTCAGGATACAAAAACATGCCGCTAAGCATTCTGGGAAATAGTTCCTAATCCTGTCTTTTTCTTCTTTCAGTCTTTTTAAGTGCTAACCTAAAAACTCTAGTTTATTCAACTCTTGGAGGTTTGACAAAATGAATAAAACATTAACACAACTTACTACTGTAAGTTTATCTTTCGCAAACTCACACATTTAGGGTTCAAAATCTAAAACTCTCTAAATTTGACTTAAAGAGTAGAAGATAGTGGACACAACTAAATGCGGCTGGAATGTTTGACAGTGTGCATCAAGGTCCTTGTGCACTTCAGCTTCAAAGAATGTAAAGAATGTTTTCTTGACATTTTCTTTGCCGAACTGGTCAACCTAACCCAGTTTTAGAGTTTTGGCAGAGGAAAAAAAGGACTTGTTCAAGATTTCAAGATCTCATCCATTGTTTAAAACGGAAATAGGTTCAGGATGAACATAGGGAAACTTGGAAAAGCACATAAGAACCTTCTATTGTTTTAGTTTTTTTGTAGAGCATACAGTTACTTCCCACCCATGAAGCAGGCAACAATCTACAACTACATTCAACAATTAGGAAATGTATTCTGATTAGGCTTATTTGTCAAATTAAACTTTTAACTGGTGTCCTGCAGTTTTTTGATGTGTCTCTGTTTTGACACACCTGAGTCAAATAACCAGGACATTAAAACTCAAGAACTTGAATACATACTAAGAGGTAATTCAGCAATGTCATTCAGGTCTGTTGAACCAGATACACCTAGTAGTTGCATGACTGATTTGAGTACCCATGCTTTATCATGCTAGATTAAGAAAAAAAAGTCATTACCAAGCAGTTGATAAAGAGAAAATGGAAAGATGTGGGAGATCTAGATCAGGGATCCTCAAATCCAGGATTTGAGGGTTGGTGTCATTTTCTCATGGCCACAGGTTGTATTTCCAGATGCATCCAAGGTGTAGTTGTTGCAGCACTCCTTTTTTTATATTTCCTGTCCTTGTAGAAAACAAGTATGCTAACTGGATAAGTGAACATCCTTATTAGGCATAACTGTATGTAACAGTAGTGTTGTGATTGTCTAACAACTGTGTTACTATGTTGTTATCTAATGTCATCTAGTGGGAGCTAAAACCAACTCTCATCTCTTCATGTCTTGAGCGAAATAAAGACACAGCGTCGCCAAACAAAGCAGTGTAAGAGTAAAAAATCAGAAGTAGAAACTTGTCTGCAGGGAAGCAGAGGACATTAATATTTCAGAGGATAATAAAATATGTTTTAGTACCATCTGTAGCTTTCAGATTTAGTTGTGTTCAGAACTGCCATTATATTTGGGTAGAAATTCTAACAAAGCTCATTATTCTAGACATGTTTGTGCTACTGGTATCTCTAATTGTCAAATTTAATTATTAAAGAACAACCATCACTCTAACATAAACTGATATTTTGCACAACTAAGCCTCATTTCACACTAGTATGCATGAAGTTCTCGGACACAGCTTGAATTTATTCATCTGAGCTACAATCTATCACAAATATGAATTAATGTGGGCATGGCATTGGCACAGGGGTAGAGCCCTGGCCCACGTTGACCTTTATATGTTCCCTCTTTCTCATAACCCACTTTCTTGTCCATCTATAGTCAAATAAAGGTCAATAGGGCCAAAACATTCTTAATAAAAAGAGCAGGGGTGGGGTGCGTGACCCTTATACAGAAGCATCAATACTCAATTCGGCCAACGTGACCTGGCCTGTTGATCTTTGCCAAATGTCTTCCTCCATTCTCACAATCCTGTCAATTCATTATCAAATAAAGGCCACTAGAGCAAAAAGAGTCATTTGAAAAAAAAAACAAACAAAAAAAAACAACTTGTGTACTTGTGTGCGTGATCTGAGATCTGGCATGAGATGTTAACGTACATTTAAAAGTAATAAATTAAAGGATTTGCAGTGAAAGTGATCTCACTCCTCTGTATACATATTGAGGGCAGATCAGTCCTACCAAAGAGACCGATTGTGCTCCTACTACAAAGAACTGAACAAATAGAAAAATGGAAGAAAATGAAGTTGTCCCTATGAAGCCACACCCAACTCACATTATCTACAGGTTTTCATCTCTTACGTTTCTCAGTAACAGCGAAACCTGATTGTAGTTTTGAAATTTTATAACAGTGATTGAAAGAAAATGTAATTTTCCTAATATGCTTGTTAAATCTTGCTTTCCATTTAAGTACATTAGGTATATTGTACCAAATATAACTCACAATAATCATTTTAATTACTTTGTTATTTCAGTGGGCAACCCGGCTCCTGCCTCTGCCCTGGTTTGTGCCATTTCATATAACATTCCTGACTGTTTTATTGTATCAAACAAGCTAGAACTTGCAATGATTCACACTCAAACTGCAGTGTCTATTTTCTCTTTTAAAGAGTGATTTAATGTATTTGATGTAATGGAATTTGATTTATGTAAACAGTGCAAATTCACAACAAATCTAATCTTAAAGAACATAAGGTAAAAAAGATGCAGTCTAAATACATAAATATTAAGCAAATTCAATCAAATCTTATAGACATTCCACTTCATTTCTATTCACAAAACTCTGTAGTTCAGTTTATTCTGCCAATTGGTAAAAAGGTTTTCTATTTGAGGACACACACTCAGGTGACTGCATCAAATCAATTATATTACAGCAATCCCTCCTCCTAAACTACCAAGTTGCACCATTGGATGGAAAAGGTCTTAATAAATCATCTTGTTTACTCAGCTGACATTCACATACACACTTTGTGATGTTGCTGTGTGTATATTTATTGCACATAAAGTTTGTAACTGCGATCTGATGACTCAGGATGGATTTTAATGTCAGGAGGTTGTGGTTAGCCTTGTTTTATCCTGATCAGATCTGAACTGGACCACCATTCAAACTGTAACACAATCATCTTCTGCTTTAGAAAGGTATAAAAAGATGCATTCTAGACAAAGTGCAGAGAACAGCACCAAAGATGTTCTGTCTTGTGGATATAATAAAAATCAAGTTTAAAGGTTTTCTGCTCCTGGTCTATAGAAAGCTGCGTAAAGAAAAATCCTTCTCAAGATTAAAAATGGGGTTGTTGTTCAGCACGCCACATGAACAGGAAGACGGAAAAGAAGGTCACCAGCATTACGTTTTGGGGCAGATTATCTCTGGGAACCTTTGTGGATGAGCAGCGGCATGTGGGACTTTGAAAAGACAAGAAAACACCTGTATTTCTGGTGAAAGATAACCTCCTGCTAATCTCCTTTTGTCTGCTGAACACACACAACATCAAAGGTCCATTTAATCTAGCCCATCGCCTGTTTTGAAGTGTCTGACGTGATCGCACTTGGACTCTGTCATGATGATGATTTGCTCTGCGCCATCTTGTGGACAATACGCATTAAACAGGCTTTGGTGTGTGAATCATTAAATCCAATGAACAAGTAGCTAAATGAATGACATTGATGCCGACACATATATTGTGAATATTGTCTTAATCTATTTTTATGACACAATGTCTGGATCAAAAGGGAAAGTGAAACAGGGCAGAGGTTTGTGTTGTGAATGGACTTTTTTTTTTTTTTTTTTTTTTTTAACATGTAGCATAACCATCCTTATGTCTTTGATTTTATTTGAATTTTATCTTATTTTATTTAACTTCAAAATAAAACTTCTTAAAGTGCTGGTTTTAAGATAAGTGGACGCTCTGTTGTGAGATGATGTCACCTACTACCCTACTACAGTAAGGCCACTAGAGGGCGCAATATATATATATATATATATATATATA
>CAEFZX010027423.1:0-11030 GCA_903066825.1 Alfaro cultratus | reverse complement strand
TATATATATATATATATTTCCTGACAAGCTCTACTGACTTTCAACCTTTTATAATGCTGTTATAGCTGAGAGGATCTCTTTGCACAAACTTACTGCTGCCCTCTAGTGGTCGATTTTTCTTTTGCAACCATTCCCATTCATAAAATCAAGCCTTACACTGCAAAAACACAAAATCTTATCAAGTAATTTTAGTCTAGTTTCATTGCAAATATCTTGGTACACTTGAAATAAAACAAAACTAACTTAAAAGTAGCTTCTTCTTTTTTTTTTATCAAGCTACAGGAGCTTGTTTAAAGTAAATAATTCCTTAATATTGAAGAAAAGGTACTAGTTTCTCTGCCAGCTTTTTTCATTTTTAATAATGAAATATTAAAAATACTAGCACTGTTGTTATTAGTTAACACTATTACCAGTACTGTTCATTAGTTTTAAGGAATTATTGCTTAAAAGTTACTTAGAATTTTGTTTTGTGTTATTTCAAGTTATTTGCATTAGAAGATAGACCAAAAATACTTGGTAATATATTTGTGTTTTTGTGCATTTTTGTGTCACTTTACTGCAAAAACCACAAATGTTACCAATTATTATTGGTCTAGTTTGTAGTGCCAATGTCTCAATTCACTTGAAATAAGAACAACTAACTTATAAGTAACTTTTCAGCAAGAAATATGAGATTATTTTAAGGTATTAAGATAAGGAATCTAGACTAAAATGCTGTGTTTTTGAAGTGTATCGTTCATGTGTGTGCACTCATGCAAGGCCAGCATCTTTGCCTCCTCATTAATTATTAATGCCTCTGTTTTCTCCTGTTTCCACGTTTTATCCTGAAGTCTGTTGTCAACTCATTCATTTTCTGCTGCAGCTCTGAAACGCTTCAAAAGTGTGCATTCTGATTTTCCTTTTTTTTTACATAACCTTCTATAATTAATGTAAAATACAGACTGGAAAACTGAGAAGCATTCAGATTAACGTCCTGAGAGAGACAGATATTTGGTTTTATAATTGAGTGATTAGGATCTACTATCTTAATAAACATCTTTGAAGACGAAAGGCAAACTGCTGCTGCCTTTGTGCAAATTTATTAGTCTGTGAGCTGAATCTGAACCACATAAAGACATCATGAAGGTGATATTTACCAAGATTGTCTGTTAAATAAACCAGGAACTGTTTAAATGAATCCCCATCCATTAATAAAAAGCTTTGGTCTGATAAGTCAGCTCCACTAATTCATCCCTATTTGAAGATGCAGTTGCTGGAGATTATGATTTCACAATTTAAATAAATTTAATTAAGATTTCTGGGATTGAATCGAATGTGAATAGATTTACACAGAGCTTTTTTGATTATTATGGATTGAAAGATAATTAAATGACCCTTAAAGTCAAACTGATTGGTTTGTTTTGTTGAAATTAGATTCAGAAATTCTCATCAGCTTCATAAAACAGTTTAAAAAGATTTATTTAATTTAACTTTATTTGTTTAAAATATTATTCAAAAATATTCATATTAGTATTTAAAGAATATCAGCATATATTGTAATGTTGACTAATAAGTTAAATGTACTAAGATACTTGTAATAGACAAAAATATTTTGTAAGATTTGATGTTTTGCAGTGTTGTTTCTATTAAATGTACTATAAAGCAGCAATGTCATTGACTAAAAATATTTTTAGACCAATAACAGGGGAAATGCAGACAAACAAATAAATGTAAAAAAGTCTAAGCTCTGAATTATTAATCTAAGTTAGTTATGTTTGTACATTTGGAATTGCATGGATACTAAAGACACAGATTAATGTAAAAACTTTGGTTTTTATTTAATCTCAAAGAAAGCTGGATTTTATTCCAATAAGTACTCATATTAATTTCTATTTTATCAATAGAAGAAGCTCAAAATATTAAATTTTAGTATCTTCAGCCGATTCATTTGACGACTTACTAGAGCCAAAATTGATAGAAAAAAGGATTTCTGCCAAAAAACTAAGAAATTTTGAGTTTAATCTCACAAATTTTACAGAAAAAAAATTACAATTTCTGAGCTTGAGAAGTAAACAATTTGGTAGAAAAACTCAGAAACATAGACTAATCTCAGAAATTTTGTTGGAAATTTTCCAATTCAGAAAATTTTCTGAGTTTAAAGAATTGAAAATATTTGACTTTTGAAATTTTCTTGTTTTTTCTATAAAATTTGATTATTCTCAAAATTTTAGATTTCTTTTCCTATCAAATGTTTGAACTTTGGTACTCATAAATGTAATAATTATTTTCAGAAAATTTCAGACAATCTCAAAATTTCTTAATTTATTGTATTTTCAAATTTTTGACTTTTGGAGCTCAGAAAGTTCCTTGTATTTTTTCTAGAACATTTTAGAGATTAAACTCAAATTTTCTGAGCTTCTTGGCGGAAATGCCCTTTCTTTCCATCACCAATGGCTCTAATACGCCGATGTAGATTCAACCTTGTTGACCCCAATAAGAGGCTGTTCTTTATTACTGGTGCTCCTCCCCTCCTCCCAGTTTCCAGTGAAATGCAGTCATGACTTTTTTATGGTTCCCAGCTCCAGCCTCCTGCAGACCGGAGCAGGTGAGGGAGAAAGGAAAATCTGCAGCATTGCATTGCTAATAGCCGCTGCACAGATTGCTGGGGGTTCTGGGTATATTGCTTTCTTTATTACCATGACAAAGGACCACACAGACATATGTCACTTCAAGAGGCGCTGCTAGTTAAAACCAGATTTAATGGACGTTTTATTGTCCGGGATGTTATTGTTGAACAGAAATAACCGGGTTTTAACAGACTGCAGAGATCAAGTAAAGAAAAAAGAGCATGTTTTGTTGGGAATCGTTTCTTATCCTCATGGATTTAAACTCTGAACCTTTTCATTTAGAGTCACTGTTAGAATCGCCTTCAGTAGATTTGTCATCAAGGGCAAATTGAGGTCGATTGCCTTCATTTCTGACAGCTGACTCTTTAGAGATAAGAGATTTTCACCCAGCACCTGTGTGTCCTGCAGATTGATCCGACTGAGCGGCAGAAACCTGGCAGCTGACGTTTGTCCCGAAGCGTTTTACTAAAGAATAAACGTCCAATTCTGATCACGGAGTAGATGGTAGCATGTTTAAAACATAAAATATTGCCTTTTCTAATGTGGGTGTGTGAAGTGAGGTCGTTATAAAGTTATTTTAAATTGGTTCCCACTTTTTGGGTTTGAATTGCAGTTTTTCCCTCTTTTAAAAAGGCAGCTTGATTCAGAAATGTTTTATCTGGACTTAACTCAATGACCAAGAATCACTTTTTTGGTTCTTAACTTTTAATTTTGGAGGTTGTTGAGGCCAAAACAGGTGAAAAACCTTAGAAAATAAACCTAAGAGCACAAAAAAAATTGAGAAAATGCAACGCAGTTATCCAAAATTAGTTAACATAAGCAAAAGAATGAACTTTTCTCTGCATAATCTTTTTCCCAACGGTTTTCTTGAGATAATGAATTAATTTCCTGATGCTTTTCTCAACATAACAAATTATGTTTTGATGTTTTTCTCTAGATAACGAGTTAATTCCCTGTTTTCTTCACATACTTTTTTCAGACCAATCATTTGCTTTTTATAGATTAACTCGTTATCTCAAGCAAACCATTGGTGAAACAGTTTATCTGAAAAACTTCTGTAAATGCTCTTTAAGTAACTATAAATTACCGTGTTGGGTTGGACAGATTTTCCATTGATAAATAAATCATCTTTGGAAGTCTTGGTATTAAATTTGCTCTGTGTGGAAAACCTGTACGGTGTGTGTGATCATACGGCATTTTGGCTTCAGGAGTAATGACCTCACCTCTTTTCCTAATGCGTCTCGATCAGATTCCACTTCCTGTGCGGTCGCCCTTGCTGTCTTCCTGTCTGAGGTCATGGCTGAGGACATAACCATATTAATTAAGAGCCTACATCTGCTTCTCCTGAGTCAACATCCTTCCAATCGATCCCCTGCCAAGGTGCCTCCGCGCTCCGGCTTCTCTGCTTTCCTCGTGTCAGTTGTCACATGGAGCTCGTTGGGAAGCATAAATGGCGGTTTGTGAGCGGCGCCCCCTGGAGAATCAGCACTGCCGAAGCGCTTCGACTAATACGATCAGCGTCATATCCGTCTGGAAGCTGGAGCCTGAATGGGAAGGAGAGGTTAGGGGGTAAAGGTCAACGGGACTGAAGTCACCGTCCCCAGAGCATCGAGCTGCATCAAACCATCAGATCATCGCTACATTTTTAATGATGAAGACCTGTTCATCTTTCAGCTGGTGTTGAACATGATTGCTCATTTTAAACAGATGTGACAACAGCTGTGAAATATCACTCGGCTTTCTGTCACGCCGTTCGCCTTTGAAAGGATGACTGAGCGGATTTTCACATCTCCAGTCTCAGCTATGCTCTCCTGCAGCTTCGGGGACTTTCTGTCTTATGCCTCTCGTTTCAGCCCGAATGCAATGGCAATAAGTGTGAAAGCTGCTCTGGTAAATATTAGATTCCAAAGCAGAGCTGTAAATCTGACAGTCAAGAAGCTTCTTGCTAAACCACACCAAGTAATTATTGACAATAAATCAAAAATCACATCTGAATATAGGGGTTAATCTAATTTGAAGCAGTTCATGCTGCTTATTTATTCATGAAGATCTTTCAAACACCCTCAGCTAATGTCATCCACTAAAAAATGCTCCCCAGTATGTTACATCATTGCTATCCTGAGTTTTCTCTTTATTATTTCACTGGATTGGAGCTAACCGCTAATGCTAGCCGCTATTTGTTTGATCATCAATAGACGCCCTTCATGTTATTGTTTACACCCGGAAATTTTGTTCGAATGCACATCACTGGAGGGCGAAAAGACTTGCCATCCACTCTCTTTGCTATACACAGACTCAGCTACACACAGGCTCGTTGTCATAGCAACTGACAACAACGGCACTATTTGTGTCAGAAATCAACACCAAAAAACACTCAAACTCTTTCCACAAAATTAACAGAATATTCAGTCCGTTACTCTATGTTTTTAGACTTGATGTTTATTTTGCCATTATTATTAAGTGATCGCTATGGTAGATTAGCTACCGCTGCTATTAGCTAAGCTATCACGGAGGTGGTAGATTAACTAATTGAATCACCTACTCTACTGATGATCTGTCAGAGTCGGTGTTCTGGTTGCCCTTTTTTAAATTATTTTAACTGAACCGAAATGCACAGAATTCCACACCACATCTACATGTTAGTTGTCATTGTCAAGCTAGCTTAACTGGACTACTTCCATCTTGCTCGCTATTTATTTTTTTTTATTAAAACCTTTTCTGACTTTATCTAGTTATCGTAGTGTAGCAAACCACTATGTCCGTTTCTTTTTATATATCACGTGTACATTTAAGATTCAGTGCTTTATGTTGACAACTTGCCAGTTAAAACCAATGCCAGTCATTGTTAGCCAGCAACGTTTTGCCCTCCAGCAGGCAGACGTGAAGCTGCAACATGTCTATATAGTCCAAGTGCTATTTCTGGACTTGTCTCTATAAATGAGAAACTGACCTCCTATTGCCACCTTTCCTTCATTATTGTTTAACATTTGGGAAAATAAATGTGTCTAAAGTGCCTTTACTATTCGACAGCAGAGATGTTGACATTTGAATAGACACACAACACCTGAATGAAGTCCTGAGTCAAAACTAACAAAATTGGTGTGAAACAGTTGAGCTGTGTTTGTGTAGCAATTTTTTTTGTTTGTGCTGCTACCATTTTAAAGATATTAAGTGTTTCTAGAGGTCCTCTGTTGTTGTCTTCTAAGTCAATGACATTTTTATTGTAACTCAGACGGATCACAAATTTTTATAATAAGAAATTTTCATAGAAATGTAAACTCTGATCAGTCCAACTGCTTTTGTCTGTTTCTCAACCTACAGTGAGTCTCTGAACCTAAGCTGAGTCTATACAAATTAGGTCCGTCTGCCCCCATCATCAGCGTAGTTTTCACCCCCAGCTTGGAGAGTTTAAAGACAGGGTTCCCCCAGAACAAAAGCCCCTCCTCGGTGGGGTTACCCCCACTATTGTCCCTGATACACCGTGTTTTATTTGGAGCTGTGAAAGGAACCAATGCTCTGTCCATTCACTGCGGCTGCACTTAATGAGCTTGTTGAAGGCCTGCACTAAAACTGTCAAACACAAGCTTTAAATGCTGACAGTTTCCCAGTGTAGAGCCACAGGGACAGTGAAGCAATGCTGTTCAGAGCAATGGGAATTTGCAAAGGCTGAGTGGACGGGTCAGGTCAGTGCTTTGATAATACATCTGTAACCCTTCTACGTTCGTCTCGGGTCCAGTAGGTTGACTTTACATCAGACACACTCAGGTTCACTGTATTGATTCTAACAAAAGAGGAAACCAAGTGGTTAGCATCAGTCCAGCAGCTTCTGCCCCTGTACATTAAATTAAATACAATAAATAACCCCAAACAAACTACAAAACAATGCTTCCCAGTATTACAACAGTTAACAGTTGTAAAATTAAACACAGCTAAAATGGGCAACATTCATAATAATAACAACTAAAAACAAATCAAGCAAAACAGCAAAGTTACTAATGAAACACTGCATATGATTACATTTGTCTGAAATATATCCTAAAATACAATACTTGTGAAGAAAACACAAAGCTGATCCCAATACATGCCATAGTCAGAAAAAGGGGGAGGAGCTGGCAGTTATTGGTTGCTATGGTAACTACCAACTGCCAAACGCAACAGAACTTAATACGTCAACGATAAATGATGGAGAAACAGCTTCTTGACTAGACACAATAAATTCAACGAATAAATAAACAAATTTTGACAAACTTCACATCTATAATATTGTTCTCAAGTAAGAGTAGCACTACTTCAATATATTTGTACTCATGTAAAAGGAAAATTAGCAGGAAATTACTCAAAGCAACAGTAAAAAGGCATTTGGTAAAAAGTCTGCTCGAGTACTGAGTAACTGATCAAATTTAATATTTAAAAATTACATCATCAAACAGACCAAAATGTAAAGTTAAGTGGAAATTTTGGTATTATAATTCATATAAGTAACAAAAAACTAACAATCAGGCAAAATAAAAAAATTCCAGATCAGTTTCTTTCAATAAAAAACATATGAAACTTTAACAGAAACTGCTGGTGTGTTTCTGTGTCTGGTGAATCTTTGGTTAAAATATGTTTGACCAACATATTTGTTTGTTAAACAAACATATTGTTGTTTGAATATTTTCTCTAGAAAATATTCTGGATTTTCTAGAGAATCCAGAAAACTTACTCAAGCAAGAACAGCGATGCGTCGTAGCGAAAGTACATCAGTAAAAATACTCCTAAAAGTAATTTTTTTTCAAAAAAGTTACTCAAGTAAATGTAATTGAATAAATGTAACTAGTTATTTCCAGACTCTGATCTACAGTCATCGATATATTATTACTGGATTCGAGATATCAGCTGCTAGCTTGTAATCCGCACATTCAGGTGCAATAATGCATTTAATCATCCCCACAAAACTATTCTGTTCCAATTTCTCATCGGATTTCGACAAAATATTGATTAAATTGAAGCTGGGAAAGCTGGCAATAGAACCAGGAAGAATTGGTGCTTCGCTTAGCTCTGCAACAGTTTGGTGGAAAAATCAACTCACTGTTGTTGGGTTCTTTGTTTGGCCATTATTACATTTTTTTATTATTTCGTACTCTGATGGAAATGTTTGAAGGGACACTCATTTATGGAAAGAAATCATAACTCATAATCATCATCATCATAATCAAATTATGGCTACTGATTTATTGAGTTAATTACACAACGTGTTTGTGAGCAAACAGCAGTTACTACAACCAAGAAGAAAACAAAACGTGGTTGGTACAAATGAAAAAGATGGCCATCCATTTTGGTCTTGACGTGTATGTTTGTGTTAGATTTCACTATTTTGCTACTATTAAACTGATATGAATCATTTTATGGCTATTGAATTGCGTATTACTTTTGGCGCTGCAGAGAATTAGGTGGAAATATCACCTTACACAAATCAGAGATATTGTTATTTTAAGGAGTTGAAAGCATTTTGTTCAGCCTGCTGGAAGTGATCAGGCCTCCCGCTGCTGTGGGAACTTTTTGTAGATCTTGGGTCTTTCCCAAAATTCAAATTCAGCTTGTAATTTGTGGTTAGGAATGGAGTGTGTGTGTGCACACGAGGTTGGAACAAGCTTGAACGGAGAGCATCCTGCACTGTGGATGCTCTTCCACACTCACAAATATATAAATACTTGGGCTATGAACCCACGGAGCACATGCACATAAATACATGGGTCCACATCGGGCAGCGAGTTGTGAGTGACGGCTGATCAGAGAGCGGTTTGGTCCATCTGTGTTTGCGGAACATAAAACTTGGCTTTTCTTCACAGCAAGAAGCTGTTTAAAGAAATAATAATAACTGGAAAGGAGATTGTTAGTCTGGAGTTTTAAGTGGTTTGGCCCTTAAGCTTTTTCATTTCTCACTCTGCAAAAACACAAACCAAGTACTTTTAGTCTAGTTTATAGTGCGAATATCTTAGTACACTCAAAAAAAGGCAAAAAGAAAACTTACATGTAACGTTTTAGCAAGATGTAGGAGCTTAAGATTAACATTTTGCATGTTTTTGTGCTTCCGTTTGGTTCTGTACTTCTTCTAAAAACAGCTCAAGTGCTTAAAAAAACCACCCAGCTGTTATTTGACTTCATATTAATGTTTAGAGATGTCTGGAAATGAGCCATTTCAAAAACTTCTGGAATGTAACGTCACAAATAAGCAGGTGCAGCCCCGTTACCTAGCAACCCCAGCAAAGCCCAGCCCGTTACCTAGCAACCTCAGTAAAGCCGAGCTTGTCACCTAGCAACACAAGTGGAGCTCTAGCACATTTTGTCAGCTGGTTTTACTT
The DNA here is from genome assembly GCA_903066825.1 of Alfaro cultratus. Lineage (NCBI taxonomy): Eukaryota > Metazoa > Chordata > Actinopteri > Cyprinodontiformes > Poeciliidae > Alfaro > Alfaro cultratus. Next base: position 2,080 of record CAEFZX010027423.1, on the reverse strand, counting down.
CCGTAGGTAACTTTTCAGCAAGACATAGGAACTTGTTTTATGTAAATAATTCCTAAATATTGATAAATAATACTAGTTCTACTGGAAGATTATTTCACTTAAAGTAAATAAAAATGATAAATAATGTCAATAAAGAAAACAAACTTTTAAGTTTTTGGTTAAAGTTAATTTAGAATCCAATTCTGGCTGGAAAGAACCATTTAATGTGGTCAAAAAACATACAATGGTTTCTATTGGAAATATATCAGTACATTTGAAAAAAAATATTTAAAATGTACTTTTTAATCTCTAATCAAGATATAGAAGCTTATTTTAGCTTCTATATCTTATTTAGGTCAATAATTCCTTAATATTGATTAAAAAGTTCTAGTTCCACTTCGAAATTATTTCAATTTTAACATGGCAAAAATATTACGTTAGAAGTGAAATAATGTGCCAGTGGAACTATTACTTTTTAAAAGATTTTAAGTGATAATTGACTTAAAACAAGTTCACATATTTTGCTGAAAAGCTACATGTAAGTTAGTTTTGTCTCATTTCAAGAATACTAAGATATTTGCTCTAGAAACTAGATCAAAAATACTTGGCAAGTTTTGGTCTCCATACACTGCGATTAAAAGTTCACTCATCGTCGTCTTTTAGCTGCTTTTCTTCCATTTTAATGGGGGAGGTGTGCTTTATCGGGGGAGGGGTATGAGATCTGTCCCATTCTTTTTCAGCCTCCTCCCCGTTTGACCAAAGGTCTATTGAAAAGCAATTGCACAATGTGTTGCTGTGGGCGAGGAGGAGGAGGAGGAGGAGGAAGAGGGATCCTGCATTTGGTTTGGCAGCGACTCAAAGCAGCAGCAGAGGCGGCGGAGCTCCTCTCTCCTTTCACCTCCTCTCTGGTCCAGAGTGGGTGGGGAGACGCTGGAGGGACCCGGTTCTTCTAGTCCAGGCAGCCAGAGACCTGCTGGGTCCCAGCGTAGCAGCAGCTCTCACTTCAACCTGAGAAACCGTCTGGGATTGCTTGGATTTTATTTTTTTTTTCCCACTCCGGTTCTGTTGGGTTAAAGTTGGTCCTGATGTGACCCATCAGGACCCGACGGGTCCGCCGGCCATCCTGCTACATGTGATGCAGGTGTATGAAGCACCATGAGTTTGATGTTGTGCCGCTGGGAGCAGAACAATTTCACCATGAAACTGGTAGGTGGGTCACTTCCAGGGTCAAGTACCAGCTGGGATTTGGGAAATTATCAGCTTTATGGTGTTTTTTGTTGTCAAAATGTGTACAAATGTGACAGAATGGGAAGCTCTCAGTTTGTTAAAAGTCACTATAGACATTCTTGAATTAGAATGGTTATTTCTGCAGAAGTTAATAAAAGTCACTTAAAAAAAGAATTCTGACTTTGACAGTTTTTGCAAAATATTGACTTTTTTTCTGCAGATTTTTGAATTTTCTTCTCACAATCCTGGCTTTAATCACAGAATTCTGACTATTTTCTGAGAATTCTGACCCCTTTTTTTGTAGAATCTTCACATTTTTCTCAGACTTTAACTTTTTTTGCATGATTTTTACTTTAGTCGACTTTTTTCTCAGAATTTTTGCTTTTTTCTCAGAATTCTGAAATATTCTTCACCGAATTCTGACTTTTCCTATCACAATTCTGACTCTAATCTCAGAATTTTGACTTTAATTTCATAAAATTTTATTTTAATTTAAGAAATCAGATTTTCTTCTCCCAGTTCTAAGTTCAGTCTCTGAATTCTGACTGATTTTTCACAGATTTCTGAATTCAATCATTTTTTTTCGCAGAATTTTGGGATTTTTTCTTAGAATTCTGATTTTTCTTCTAATAATCTTAGCTTTAATCACAGAATCCTCACTGTGATCAACTTTTTTCTCACAAAGGCTCACAAATCTGTCTTTTTTTTTGCAGAATTCTGTTTATTTTTCTGCAAAATTCTAAAAAAAAAAAAAATTCTCAGAATTTAGAATTTTCTTTTTCACAATCCTGACTGGCTCTTTCTTTCTTTCTTTCTTTCTTTCTTTCTTTCTTTCTTTCTTTCTTTCTTTCTTTCTTTCTTTCTTTCTTTCTTT
>CAEFZX010027421.1:0-25111 GCA_903066825.1 Alfaro cultratus | reverse complement strand
TGTGTGTGTGTGTGTGTGTGTGTGTGTGTGTGCATTTCAGAAAATCAGAAAGAACAATAGAGTAGAAATTGTGGTGCTTGTCGGTTTACTAAAATTTTTTGGAGATTATTATACAACAAGAAAAATAATATGAATGACTTTCTATAACATTAATATTTTAAGGACTACAATAAGAAAACTCCTTATGACCAAAACACATACCAGGAAGTCCCAACAACAATCAACAATGAGGCGTGAATTATTTACCTCCTAATCTTCTTAAATAGCACTGTTTTATGTTTATAGCCATAACATAAAGTGCTTATTCATGCAAACATTATGTTTTTATTTTATATGGTGGCAATTACAAGTACATCTTCTCAAGCTTCTCTCACTGCAGAGACCATCAGGAGTATCTCCACACACATGATTTCTAGCTGGATGTTATGTATTTCTATTGCCAGAAGTACAGAATATCCACCAAATAAAAGTTAAATAAAAACAGAATATCACATGTAGTGTAAAATATGTCCACATATGAGAAGTATTTTACAACTCACAATAAAAGAAATAGCACAATCTGTGTAAGTTTTACACAACTGCTGCACAATTTACACTCATCTATCAGTGTAATTCTCATACATTTTGTTTTCTAGCATTTGCATCTTTCATGATATTTACCCTGACAAAGATTTTTATCTGGTTCCCATTCACTTCAGATTCTGCAGTGTTGTCCCTCCAGCCATAAAGGACTAAAACTACAGAAGGCTGGTATAACTTCTTGATGAAACAAAGCACCGACTTAACCCTCTCTGCTTCCAGCGGCAGGAAGAGGAGGAGTTTCAGGAAGGAAATTCTGTTTTGTCATGGGGACCTTAAGACAAAGGACTGTGACAAACAGTTTTTCTTTTCACCAGCTACTCAGGAGGGCGGCATTGGGAAGACAAATCCGCTGCCTCACTGTACTGTGCTCAGAATCCATAATACAAGTTATTGCATTATATTACCAGAGGAATAAACCTCTATCATGGTTTTATTCTGAATTCTGCAGAATGAACTTTGTAAAAACAGAAACCCCAAGAGTTTGGTTGATAGCCAACTTCAACAATTCGAGAGCTGGGAAACGCAGCCTAATGCAAAGCTGAGACTGCCCACATTGTGAGTCTTCTTTCCATACAACACACTGAAAGCTGTAAGCTGAAATATCTCAATGTTTAAGTGTTTTCATTGTGTATTTTCACATTAAAATCTTAGAGCTGTTCCAAGAGGAGCAGGCCTAGGAGCATGGTACAGCTAAAGCTAATAATAGTTCACACTGTTCAAACTTCATTTCAATGATTATCTGGACAACAGCTAAGCTGCAGATCTCAACTAATTAGACAAGTGCTTCTTAGTAAATTAGAATACAATTAAAGTGTAAACTGATTTAGTTCATTCAATTCAAAAAGTGAAACTCAACCTATGTAGATAAATTATTTACAGACACCTTTCAAGCATTTATTTTTTTTATGATCGCAGGTTATCGTTAATGCAAACCCAAAATTCTAATCCAAAACACATTATGTAAGACCAATATAAAAGATCTGTAACAGAAATCTGACCCTCTGAAATATATGTCCATACATTATACAGTAAATAACCTCAACAGTTGATCAGGGCTCATTTTGCATGAATGACTATGCGGCATGGGGACGATCAGACAGTGACTCTGCTGAGGTGTTTAGGAAACCAATGATTAGCTCATTTGCATTCTGGAATTTGGCGTCTCTCATCTTCCTCTTGACAATATTGTACAGATTGTCCAAGTGGTTCAGGAGAGTTTGCAGGTCATGTTCATTAAACCAAGTCTTGTATGTCTGGCAGACAGAACAGGTGCCCAGTCCTACTGCAGCGCTCCAAATTATCACTGATTGAGTAAAATTCTGATTGTTCTTCAGACATGTCATTATATCTGCCTCTCCACAATTCCTTCTGGCTCTGGGACCTCCATTTCCAAATCATTTAAGAAATGCAGCACTTGTACTCCATCTCTTATATACAGTACACCAGTGGACCTTGAGAAACTTACTCCAGCAACAATACATGCTTTGATGATCTCCTCAAACTCTTAAATGGTCTTTGCATATCTGTGTGTACAAACACCTTCTATAGCAATGACACAACGTGGCTTACGTTTGTGGTGAGTGTCAGTCACTGTCTATTATAGAGGGTTTGAAACAAAATTGTATTAAAAATACTTTTCATTGGTCTTATTTAGTACTGAAACTGAATTCTCATTAGGTGTGAGTCATAGTCATAAAAAGTAACAGAAGTAAAAACAAATTGTCTCATACTATGACTGGTAAACCTATATCGAAGCTACAATTTTATTTAATACTTATTTTAAAACAGCTAAAAAAATTATCAAGATCATGTTATCGCAATTGTTCACAAAAAGCCTACCCTGAAAATATTTTTTAAAAGCTGTCTCTTGTTAAATTCTACCACACTATTCAGAAAATGCAACACATAAAATAATTTCCTTTATTTGCTTTTCTTACCTTTCATAAAGGTTATCAAAAAATGAACACACTTTTGCAATGTTGGGATCATCTATGTGGAAGCACAAACAAGGGCCACACAAATCAGTGCCCCACACCCAGTCGTCCTGTGTAAATATGAGCAAAGTCAATTTCAGCCGAGGTCGTGCATGGTGATGCTCTGTCTGATATTGTAGTGGTCATACTCTGTGTTGTGAATGTGAGCGGATCCATCCAGCCAGGGGAGCTAGGAGCAGGGGTGGAGCTGGGATGGAGAATGGGGAGGTGGGGGGCTTGCTGGATGGACCAAGCGTTTCTTTGAAGTCTGGATTCCAATTAAACCCCTGACTGAGTTCTAAGCGCACAAGAAAAATGACTGAGGTACATGACATGGCCAGGTCCCCTCATTCAGCCAAGCCTCTCCATTTTAGCCCCTTTGTCTCCCTGCAGCTCTTAAAATTTATGATCACCTTTCCTGATATAACCCCCACAAAGAGGCCACCATCTCCCACCATCCAACAGAAAAAATGAATGGGATTTAGAAACAAAAGGGAGTCACTCCGATGTGAAGAATATAAAGGAGAGACGAAAAATAACTAGAAACACAAAAACCTGTCTTAGTTTTAATGACAATAAATCTAAATGTTGATATTTAAGGCTTTGATTCTGTTTAAAGCGTTCACATGAGCACTTGCTTCTATTTACAAAGGTAGAAAGGTGTCAGGCAGGATTAAAAATATATAAAGATCAAACACACACTAAACTGTCTAGCTGATGCAGACAAGCCTATTAGTAGGTGCATTTCATGACAGTAACAAAACTAATTCCTCTGACAAAATTACATCTCAAGTAGTTTCTGCAACAGAAAATGCCATTGAAATCTTCCTCTTTTGACATGAGATTTCTAGAAAAACATGCAGATGCTTTACTTGGCGAAACAATCATTTCACTTCCACGGCGGTTATGTGCAGTAATTTTTGGTGTCATCAGTTTGCTTCTGACAGTGAAAACAAGTGATATATGGAAGGTTACTCCAGCACAATGCCAATTTAGCTTTGAAAACTTCACAAAACATCTTTACAAAACCCAGAACCAGGCTGCCATTCCGCACAGTTTTGTTTTCTCTTGAAAAAGTGGTGGTAAAACAGTGAAGGTGCACCCTAGCTGGGGGACATGTTTTTGTTGAAAGTGAATGGAGAAAAATGTCGGATTTTAGAGGTATCACTCCTGCAAGGCAACCGCAGGCAATTCATACAGTACCCGGCACTATGTCTACAACACTGCAGTTTTTCTGTTTTTATTTCTGCACCTTTCATACGTGAATCCTATTCACCGACACACTCTGAACAACACACAGTAGGTAACGATACATACTCCATAATTCATATAGCATTGAATTTCATTTCCTTTGCTCTTAAAACTAAGAAAAAGAAAGAAAAACTGCACACACCTTCCCCTCACACCGCACAGGCAATACAGTACAAAGAGCATAAGCACAGGCATGTATTGCTTCTTTCCGAACTGAGTAGTCAAACACCTAACAAATCAAATACACAAACTAAACACACAAACATGCTCTGGAATAAAATATTGAAAAGTGACACAGACACCTGGTCAAATGCTCATATAATTCCCAAAGGAACCACTCTGAATAAACTACTTCCTCCAGAGGGAAAGAAGTAAAACTGGGAGGGGGGGAAATTGGAGGTAGCAGATTTGAGCAGGAAGATGAGATTTGTGTGATGTTGGATCCAGAGACGGGATAAAGCAGGAAGGGGTTAAGACTGGGAGCCGGCAACCTTTTATCACACTGGAGGAAGACAAGGAGCTGAGAGGCGCAGAATGGTAAATATTTCAAGATGATGGGTGACATAAACAAAAGGTTTACTCTCATTCCCACTTTTTAAGTTGCAAAATTTGAGGCTGGTAATTCATAACAGCACTTCCTGCTGACACAATAACACAAAGCTGAAAAATAAACCACTGCTACTCAACGCAGAAATTTAAATATCTCCTTCACGAGTAGAACGGTTTTCGTCAGCCTACGTTAAAACAAGCTCTTACACATTTAAGATTTTAGTAATGATAATGCCAAAAAAAAAGTGCATCTTTAAAGGACTTAATTACACAAACTTTTTAATTTGGCTTATTTCGATGTTTTGTCCTGCGTTTATATAAATGACCTCCTTCTTTCAGGGACATAGCACTTGGTCTCAGCTTCGTGTCAGAGAGCAGTCTGTCAGTGCGCCTGTGAAAGCCAGATAACCCTTTGATGGAGAGTACCGGTGGTTACTGTTGTCTGTACCCTCCACCTTCCCCTTCCAGCACATATGAAGATTTATTGAAGGAGAGGGCCAAGCAGCGGGGGCCTGCGCTAACATGGCAGGCCACGATGGCAACAGGAAAGGAGGCAGGAAGAACAGAGGCAGGAGGCAGACACACTAGGGGGTGATGGGAGCTACTCTGACCTGCCTGTGGAGGACACAGCACTCGGGTATCGGCGCCATGATTATCTGGCTTTTGTGCGGGACAAATATTCAAAGGGCCGCTCTTTCTCCACTCAAACAAAGGATTGATGACAAACAGAGAAAAAAAAAAAGTGTTGATGTGGAAAGTCGCTTCAAATTCAGTTGAGTGTGGTTATGTTGATCTCCTGTAGTTACTGTTCAATAAAAAATAAATGGAATTCCTATATCAGTGGCTGAGAAGCAAAATACCATTTTTAACAAATCTAACATTTATCAGCAAATATTTTACGTTCTAAACATTTTGTTCAAAACTATACCAGTGACATTGGTGAAGGACAGCATCATAAAATGTGGATGATGAAGGAATTGTGTGGCTACAAAGCTTTCATAAAATACTCTGAGGACCTGCTCATCATTAAATTGAGAGCAAATTTAGTTTAAAATAAGATACTCATTACTGAACAATATTATATAAAAGATTTATTATATGACATTTGAACATGTGGACATTTAACTACCCAGAGAGGCTATGCACAGATACCACTACATCAAATAAGAGTCTAATCTGCTATTAATCATCTTCACTTTTAACCCATGTTTTACTGCATATGATCTCATGTACGTTCCTTTAGAGCTGAAATAAATTCTTGCAGCATGTGGCTTTGAAATGCAGCATATATGGCAAAGTGTTGCAAAGACAGAGAGAAGCAAAGCAAAGGAAGAAAAGATGAGAGAGAAGAAACAGAAGAGAATGCACATTGCCGACACATAGTGCCCTCTTCTGCTTGCAAGCTGCATGATACAGTTTTATTCATTTTGATCAGCAACAAAAAGCCCTAATCCACCTGCCACTGGACAAAAGTGCTGCTTTTTTTCCCTGTGTGGTTCTTGATTTACATTATTATTTGAGTTTTTGCATGATATGCGAGAGTAGGAGCCTTAACACAATTATCCCATTTCACACTAAATCCAAAAGTGTAAGTTCAAAAACAGATGTTTATATTCTTTAAGTTGTGGAAGTTTTGTTAATACATTAAAAAACAAAGTGGCACACAGTTTGAATTCATGACATCCAGATTTGTAAAACATTTGCATAATTTTTCATATTTCTTATTTCTTTTAAATGCTTGTAAAAGCTGTAACGGCTGCTGACAAAGCCATTAGTCCGTTTTGGTACCCGGGGAAAGTCTCTAACTCTGAAACCCTATTCCAAGTCATCCCTAAGCACAAACGGTCCACACATAAAAACAATCTGGACACGGCTTCATCCCCTAGATTGAGGTGGGGAGTCTTGGTGAGATAAATGATGGATATTGATCCTTTAAATTATTATTATTTTTTTAAACAATTTACAAACCAATTTTTGCGGTTCACTTGGTGTAGCATAATTTGGTTAAAGTTTAACTAAGATGTTTTTCATGCTTTTAGCTGGTTCTGATTCCCGTGCCTTGAAGCAATCAAAAATTTTGTTTTCTGTGTTTGTTTGTTTTTTTCAAATAAAGTATGCATTTTAAAAAAAGAAACAATTTCATCCACTGTAGAATAATCCTTTTTCAGTTTTTGATCACTGAGTATCTTAGATTCTGATCTGATGAATAATTGCAGTCTAGGTTCCTTTAACATTTGTAAAATAAAGTTTTGATTTAGTGCTAAATCCGATGTCATGAATCAGATACTAACTTCTGTATTTTTCACTCAGTGTACAGCAGCTCAAACCCCATTGATTGGATTGAAAAATAAGTTGTAGGAATTTGGTTTTGATTAAAGAACTTCCTTTTAGATTATTAAAAATCTAAAATATATATATATTAGAAATTTTTTTTTCAAGCAGTTGTGAGGCAAGAAATGCAACTAGGGAATTATCTTCATAACCTCTAAAGACTGACCTTCAAGGCACTGTAACTTTTTACCTTTGTTACCCTGTATGTAATTTCAAAACCCTAAACACTTTGAAATGTTAATAGATTTTTTTTCACTCAGACAAATGAGAGAAAAAAGGGCTTGTGTGTACGTGTGTGTGTTATTTTTTATTTTTTTTAACAGAAGTACTTCTGTTTATCACTGTTCTGTGAACTTGAAATACTTTCAAGGATGAATATTCTTCACTTTGAAGAAAAAAAACTGTTATGGTGCAGTGCGAAAAGAATTGGAAAACACAAAGCTCTTGAATTTCCTGGGCTTATTACGAGAAAATAACATGTATTGTGTGTTCCAGTGTGTGCATACAAAGAAAGAAATGCCCTTGCAGAAATGTTTTACAGTCGAGTTCAGCACATCCGTACGTGTGGTCTTTTTCTCCAAAATGTTAAATATGCATACAAAAAAAAACAATGGCAACAAGCTTTAAGAGTCATAAAATAATGACCCACATTTGATCATCTTGTTTTATTAAAAACAAAGATCCAAAGAGGAACGTTCGCCATTTGAATTTAATGAAAGCTGTGTGGGTGACAGGAGGCTTTTGATTTATACACTGTTATTAAACCAAACAAGAGAGACAAGCAGGTAAGTCGGCAGAGTGAGGTAGGAGAAGCAGAAGAGCAAGACCTCAGAATGTGAGCCCTTCAGGTAGACTCAAAACCTGGCATCCCCTCTTCTTGCTCCTTTTTCCACCTGCTCCCCTCTGAGTATCGCAGAAGTGGAGAGGAGCCAAGGACACATGCTGTGTGCCACCCCTCTTTCACATCCCTATTCCTCCTCTGATACCTCCTCCATTATTCATGTTAAAACACAGGGTGATGTAAAGATGAATAATAAATACAGTCAACACAAAACAAAAGCTGGCAGACCAGTGCTGCCATTGTGGTCACTTCATGGAAATGTCTGCATGTCTATCCATGGGTTGTGCAGTTTTAGGACAAAACCAATTAAATTTAAGCCTCAACACTCTTTTCTAGAGATTCTGGTTGAATTTACTTTATACTTTAACATCTTGAAAAGATAAAGCGCAGCTAACCCGACCTCAAAACATGTGCTGCAGAAGAAAAGTGATCCCTGAGTGGTTCGTCTTTGATACTTCAAAGCTACAGTAGCTGTCTGAAATACATCAACAAACTTACTGTAGGAGATCTTCACACTATGCAGCTAACACAAAACATTCAGCTAAAAGCTGTGATACCGGCCAGAACCTTTCATGACAAAGATAGTGAGAATGATCATACAAAGGTTGAATTGCAGTGCTATAGCAGTTTCCTGGAGTTTAGAGTCTTGTGAAAAGAGTTTATTCTAGTCAGACACTGTGTAGTCATTTTTGTAACACAGAGATTGAAACGGGATCACACTTCAAAAATAAATACATTTCAAAATGTAAGAATGAGAGACAAAGATATTCAAGGGAAAAAGTCTATCAGATTTCAGCCCATGACTCTTTTAGGATGATTAGATAAGTGCCATTATCTTCTAAATACGTTTCCTAAAAATGCTGTCCTTTATTTCTCGCACTCGAGGTGGCATGAATCAAAAGCGTCCTTGATGTTTGCTCAGTGATTAACATTGCAAAAATTCCCCATGCAGTGCTTCACAATTAATATGAGTTCGACACACTGGCTGTCTGACTGAATATCTAATACAAAAACAAAATGGGTGAGGATTGCATTTTGTTTTCAATGTTTTGCTCAAGCAGAGCAATGCTGTCATGCCTGCTTTTTTTCTGAATGTCAGACAAAAAAAAAAAAAGAGAAGAGATGGAGAGGGAGGGATCCTGGAAGATGGGGGGAGGAAAAGGAGGAGAGATGGAGGAGCCGCTGACATGCACTTGTCTCCAATCTCTTCGAATCCATTGCACAATTCATCTGCTTTGTCTCTTCTGCCACGGCTGAGGACAATCAGACCAGACGCCCATTAGATTCCTCATACTGCCCCCCCACACCCCCATGGATCCCCACCCTACCCACTCACACACATACCCCAAACACATTTTTTTAATGTGACATGCTGACTGAAGGAGAGGCAATGCAATTCACGAGCCTCCCCAAACGGGGAAATGTCAGGAAGAGAACCCACATCAAAACCAGGTTGTCATGGAGATGCAGCAGAGTCCAGAAATTACAGAGTCGCACAGAGAAGCTGAGATACAGTATAAACTGTTCAGCTTTTATGCACACCCCAATAAAAACATTTGCTTTGCAGATTTTTTTTTTAGATATACATTATATATGCAAAAACAACTTGTCCATTTTGAAAATAACATGTTGGTAATATGTTCAGCCTCCCTGACATTTTATATTTATACATAAGCAAATTTAGTGAATGCTTAATATTTTCTTTACTTCTCTTATTTTAAAGGGTAAATTTGATCAGAAATAAAATACATGCACAAAGGGAGTTTAAATATATATATATATATATATAAAAAAAACATTTTCTATTGAAGTGGAAGCTTCAATAGAAAATAGTTTTTTCTATTTAACATCTTAGCACTTATGGTGAAAAGTCTTCTTTTTCAATGAAAATAAACCAGAAAAAAAAAAGTTATTGACAGAAAAATCGACTCCAGTGCTTGGCAGAGATCTCCAAATGCTTCAGGGAAATTCGACAACTATGTCATGTGACCACAGTGTCCATCCACAGTAGCCATTCCTCAGCCAATAGTGTTATCAGACACTGTTCCTGGAATGCTTGGCATTTCAACGATCTTTCCCCACAACAAAAATAGAAAAAAAAGACAGAAAGAATGATGGAAGTAAGAGGATAAAAAAAATTTGCTCCTTCACCCTGCTTGTTTAGAAGGATGCCAGCACTTAGCTTCAGCTTTTTCAGCAGAACTAGACCGGTTCCTCCCTGTAGTGCAAGAGGGTCTTCCATCCCAACAGCTATATTCATACACCACCAGGCCTCGGTAGGGTCATTTTATTGAGGTTACTTAGCTCTGCGCTACATAAAAAAGAGGAGATCGGGGGATATTAATGGTAAATGTGGCATGGTTACTGATTTAATACCCTTTCTCTGCCCTCCCTTTTTTCTTTGTTTGGCCAGAGGAGCTGAAGGCTTAGGGATAAAGGTACTGCTCAAATCATGAGACAGGGATAAAGCCAGGAAGAGATAGCAAGCTCTGACCCAACGACAGAGCAGTGGATAATTAAAACACCCAGGGCCCCCGAACTGCCCTCATCCATCTCTTTTTCCTTTTTCTAAGGTTTTTCTCCTTTGCTCACACACTCACCCTCTCCCTTCACCCAGGAAACCTCGCTCTCTCTTTCTGTCCCTCTCTCACTCAGGCATAACTATGGGTAACAAAACATACAAGCAAAAACATATCAAGAGGAAGTGGACTTTGTATCAGTGAGATCTACCAATGAATGACCCTATCAGGAAAATCCCTCCCACCTACTCAGTGTGATCTATTTAATTTTCATTGTACATTTTTAAGCATCATGAATGATTCTTGTTTTAATGTGATTACTCCCAGACAGTCTGCCTCCATTGTCTCATAAAAAAACATAGAGTATACAACTGGCACACAAATATAGTCTGTTAAATTTACAAATGCAGCTGCTCTTTTTCTTCTAATAATATTCCAAGAGATGTTATTTATCAAATGCTGTAAATAAATGATTTAGCTTTTCAACGACAGCTGAGCATTTGATATGTCATACCCAGGATAATGCCGATTGAAAATGAACCGAGATTAAAATTATTATAATCTTTAAAGCAGGCATGCGAGTCGCAGTGAAGATCAGAAAGATTCCTCACACCACCATAAAGAAAGAAAAGGCCTATGGATGTCTGTACATCATTTACGTTTATAGCAACCAGGCAAAAGATGGGGCATATGAAGCCAAAGTGTGTGTGTGCGCCTGTCTGCTTGTGTCAGGTGATCACAATCCTCCAACCTTGAATTTGCAGCTGCCAGCCACGCTGATGGGCAGGCCACACTGCCCTCTCTTGGCAACTCCGTAATATTGCTGCTTAGAGCATATAAAACAACAATTAGATCCCCAATTTTAATGTCATTTTCCATCTTTTATTACTTATCCAGTTTATGTTTTCTCTATAACCAGCTCTTGTTACTTCTTAATGATGTAGCCTTACAAGTATTTCCTTGGCTTTTATGTTGATTGAGTGTGAGCGACTGAATGGACTGGTTAACTCAAAGCTGGCTCCATATGTCATTTGTGTGGTCGCTGACCGAACCCGGCAGAGCCTAACAGTATTCTATGAACTGTGTGTGAATGAGGATGTGTGAAAGCCGGAATATGGCTGGGGAATAGCCGGCTCAAACGGGACCCCCACACATCGCCCAGACTGAAGTCATTACGAGTGAGGCTTTGATTTCCATATGCAAAAACCTCAGGTTGAAGTCCAATGTGTTGTTCCCCTGGAGCACAGCTTCTACTAAGTGTGTTCATGTGGTTTTGGCTGTCTGGATACGCGGAGCAGTTTCAGAAAGACAGAGGGCAAAGTGCTAGCGCTGATGAATTTTGAATGTGTTGAAGATGATTTATTAGAGCACTTAAAAGGTCTGCAGGATGTCCTTCACACACAGCTCACCCCTTAATAGACCACAGTGTGAACTGATACTGTTCCCACTAAGCATGATACTGTTTACAAAGTCAAAGATTTGGCTTGGATTTTCCTAAGTGTACTATCGGAAACATATCCACACTGTATTTGTCTGGAGCAGGGGTGAAGTCATTGCTCATCTTTCTGACTTAATGTGGGTTTATTAGGCTGCAGATAGAGTAGTCAGGAAGGAGGTAAAGGGCATGAGGAAGAAAATCACCTGCTGGCTACCTACCCACTTGGTCAAAGGAAAGCTTTGTCTGGCTTATTGTGTGGCAAATTGTAAGTGTGCAGTAAGCAAAATAACAAACTTAACATGTGAGTTTAACATACTGATAAGACTGCAAACAGTAAAAAAATAAAAATTCTCCCAATTTGAACCAATCTTCCTCCTCTGTCTTCCTAAAGAAAATGTCACAAGTTATCAAACTATTACAAATTTTACCATACCAATTTATGTCTGACACATTTTAAAAGACAACAAAAATGCTTATCAAAGTGCCACACATTAAGACTGAGCTAAAAAAAAAGAAAAGAAAAAAAAAACGACACAGGTCAGAGACTAAAAGGGGAAGAAAGCCAAAACTTTGTTTCACCTCTGAGTTTGCATCATGTGTTTTGAGACTTCAAAAACATCAAGTCTCCTCACCTGAAGGAACATAATCATAAATGTGTGTATAGTAGCTTGGACAGATAAAATGGGGCAACTCTGTAAAAAGACTTACACAAATGAAACACTGCTAGCTGGCAGATAAAGAATGCTAATATTAAAGTCTAGATTTAGCTAAACAAAATTGAGAGCCAGCATTTTGCACCAGTTGTAAGAAAGAAATAACAGGGCGAGTCTAAAATGAAAGCCTTTCAGTAATCAGGACACAATCCAATAAAGGCATGTTACTGTCTGGAGTTTTTGTTTGGAAATAACAGATTTTATTTTTAATAGATGTCTCAACAAAAATAAAAAAAAACACAATTTGACCAGCACGTTTACCAGACTGTCAGGTCAAAGGTTAACATCCATTTTCACAGCCAAATTTGTGATGATGTTTGTATGCAACCAGGAAGGAAATGTCATCAGGCGAATATCCCAGTCCAATCTCCTGTCCACTAAACCCTGCAAGCTGGATTTGTGAGGTAAATTGTGTCATCTGTGCTTGGCCAGTTGAGTCCACAAGAAATCTGCAATCATCACAGAGCCGAGAAAATGTTCTTTAAAGGGTGGCGCAAAACACAGCGCTTAAATATACATCTGATCACAAGCATAGGAGAAAAAGACATTGATGCTTGTTTATGATAAATGCAGTAAGGAGTGATCTGCTGTTTTTCTCATTTGAATCATTTTTCTCTTAGCAACAGAGCATTGATATTCGGGTGAAAAATCACAAAATTTTTTTAAGTTCTTTTCTTCTTTTCTGCAGTGTATGAACCAGTGACTAACTGTGCCGTCTGAGTCTGTAATGAAATCTGCATATGTGGATTTCTTTGGTTCAACTGCACTACAACAGGTACGAACACGTGTGTGTTTCTCAATGTTGTTCAATGCAGTTACATTTACAGTATACAGAGAATTATGTAACAGTTCATGCTGGGTTCATAAATATATCAATCTGAAAAAATAAAAAGGAACACAAAATGTGTGAAAATAGTTGCGAATTACAAGTAATTACATAATTATTTTTCTCAATTATTATTTGTATGACTGATGGATTTCGTGTGCTTGTTCAAAGTGACTTGTGCTACCTGCCACCCAACAGGATATGCAGCGGCAGCACAGCTTCCTTACACACCTGAATCCAGCACAGGGTTAAAGTCGGCGACAACAGATCTAGCAGCTTTAGTCTCCAGAACAGCCAGCTTACACAGATAAGTGGGCCAGGCTGGATAAGCCTCGCTGAAGTATTCTATTACAGTGCCAATTACCCTTCAGTAAATAATATGGGCATGTAGAGGAAGCTACTGGCAGGAAGTGGAATGTGTCTAAAAAAATAAATAAATAAATCTCAGTTTCTTTGTTTCCTGAAATAAAATCTTTAATTACAGACTTTGCATAGAGAGTGGCGGGGGAAAGCAGTAAATTCAGTTGGAGATGTTGCAGCTCTGGATATCTATCACAACAAGTGGTCAGGGCCAAAGCAGGGTCTGGATGGCTGCTCCATGGCGTGGCCAGAGCAGCCCCTTACAGCCTTTACACAGAAAACGGGACCTCTAATAGGGACAAATTGGCAATGTCTGTGCGGGCCGGTGCTGTGCGCTTGGAGCTGGGAATTGATAGTGATGCCTAATGATCCTCCTGGGTAGATCAATACCAATAATCCGCTTTCCCACCTATTCTGCTCATTGACGATGGAAAACCTAGAAGAACGGGGTAAAACCCCAGCCAGTACATGGGGCGAGGAGTTCAGGTCAAAGGGTGCTAACTTTTACTTGTGCAATCAATGTTTTACAGACACATTCAAAAGTGCAGACAAGAATGTATTTTAAAAAGGAAAAATCGAAGCAAGCCAAACTTTACAAGAGATTGGTTTGAATACCATGAAAATAATAAAAATTAAACATAACCACCTCATTCTTATGCTCATGGTCGTCAATAATTAATTTTTCTTTTAGGTATTTATTAGGTGTTCAATGGCACTTATCATGAGGACCCAGTTTATACCAATTATTTTCAAATCACTGAAAACACATGCTCCAAACAGCTGTATTGAGGTGTGGGTTGTAACAAAGCAAATCTGTTCAGTAATACAATTACACCACAGCACCAAAAAAAAAAAAAAACATGCACAATGGCATGTTATTCATACTCTTCTGAAATATTGGAAAATCATTTGTTTCCAAATGCAAATTCAATATTTTTCTGCTGTTTAACTTTCAGATAGTCTGTCTTCATTCACAAAACAAGGCTTTGCATATTTTCACCACACCATAATTCAGATTAAACAGAACTTTATGAATATTTTTTTTTATAATTTTTTGCTGTTTGAGAAATCTGTCCTATGTTTACCATACAAAATAATACTGATTAATAGGGAGGAAAAAACAAAGAGTGCTCGTTCTACCAAAACTAAAAAGGAGAAACTGGGATATGTCCAGCAGTACCAGGGTGAGACGAAGCATACAGTCCCAACGGACCTTCATGTACGTGTGTGTGTGTGTGTGTGTGTGTGTAGTGGTGTAAACTCTGCAGTCATAAAGCCTCACATCATCCCGGTGCACCCTGTGGTCGGCAGCTGATTACTCCCACCAAACACATCCATACACTTTATCCCAGCTGTCACAGTGCATACTCATTACCCTCTGCACCAGCCAGCTGACTCCACGCGGCCACGCCCGCCTGGACATGGCTCCGGGGCCACGTAGGGGAGTGTATCTATGCATAAAGCATCAAAGTATATCTGAACAATGCTTATTGTTGACCCAAGATCAGCAGTAGATGCTACAATAGCTTAAAGTGTCCAAATGAAACCATTGTTTGCGCAAAAATATATTTTTGCTTGTCATACAGTTAAATGTTATTTTAAAATCACTTCTTTTTTCTTTTTTTTTAAACAAGCTTAGAAATTCATTATCATGTTGGAATCTTAGCACAACTGCTAGTGTCATGGAAAAATTCATGGAGGGAAAAATAACATTTTTAACAAACAGAAGTATATATTTTAAATTAGTAATATTGTAAAGAAGCATCTTAATGTTTTTTGTTTTTTTTATATATTCCATTTAATGTGTGAGTGGGGTCTGTTTATGGTGTCAAAAGTGATAAATTCTCACCTTTGTTGGACTGAAATGTTTCTCCACATTGACCCAAGTTAGAGTTAGATAATGTGAAAAGAGTCATGTGATGCCGGTATTTCTTTTCAACTGTGCTTCCAGGAATTACTGTGATATTATTGTCTGGGGCACTGTATTTTTAATATCACACTGAAACTCCATCTAACAGGCTGAATATATTATTGTCAAGCTAAGTGTCTACTTATGAGACATTTATCAGTCAATAATTACCGCATTCCTCACAATCCATGGCAATATTCATAATGCACACCCTTATAATGCCATCTCAATATAGTTTTGATACATTGCAATCCCTTAACCCAAGCATTGGGTTTTAAATATTATTGGACTGAAAGAAATAATTGTCTCATTCATACATCACTCAGGAGTATCACTCATACATCTTTACAGCTGCTAAGCATATTGATTTCAATTCCAGAAATTAAAGTGAATGTCAAAAAAGTACAAATAAAATTAAGAGATAAAGATACATCACATTTATGTAGCTAGAAAAAGACAAAAACTTTAAATCAATAGCCTTCAAAGAGAAGGTAATGACAATGAGGTAATCTCCAAAAATACTGAAATACTGGTGGGATGGACAGATTTTTTAAGGGTCAATTTAATTCACTTTTAATATATATATTTTTTTATATTACACCTTTCAGAGATAAAAGCCAAAATTAAAGGCTGATCATAAAAAGGTATTTTAAAACGTTTTGAGGAAAAACTCATTCGAATACGTTTGAAAACTACAAACAGGAAAAATGTAAGTAAAATGAGTTTGACCTCTTTAATGCAGTAAGACTGATACAAGTGATCATAATCACAGCCAGAAGATGACAAAACTTGCTAGGAAACAATTTGTTATACACTAAATTTTACATTTAAGTATGCCAAATTTGGGATTTAAGGACATACAGTACATTGAAAAGATGAACAGCTGTACACTTTAGCAGAGGCGGTGACATTCAAGGAGCACGCGTTCAGCGAAAACATGTAAACCAGATTAAGGTCACTGCAAACACAGAGGCAGCAGTAATCAAATTAAGTAAAAACGTTACTTCAATCAGCATTCTTACAAGGCGCTGCTTTCTTGCCCCCAGTAGTCCGCTGTTCTTGCCTGGTACTACAGCTAAGCGCAGAGCTTAAACAGGAGTATTTAATTCATTACATCATTATGTCATCTCATACTAATCTGTGCAGTGGCCTCCACTGCTTTGACATGCAAATGGATTAGAAAAACGTCTCGGGAGGTAAAGCGGGGGGAGGAGGGATGGGGCAAAGCAGCAATCATCACATCTTGTCATTGGGGTGAAAATATGCCCTTAAGCTACTCTACCATTACCCCTTCTCCCCCACTCCGATCTCTTTCATTCTCTAACATTTTTTTTTCCAGTATTTCCTCAATCTTTCCTTCTCTGACTCTGCTCTTTGCTGTCTCTATCTTTGTCAGTGAATGCACTAAACAAAGCAGTGGCAAGATCACACCAAACGGCAGCATCTGTTGAGGATCAGGCTCCCTATGGAGAACACATAAACAGTAAAGCGTGTGGCACGCGCTTGTGT
Organism: Alfaro cultratus; assembly: GCA_903066825.1. Classification (NCBI taxonomy): domain Eukaryota; kingdom Metazoa; phylum Chordata; class Actinopteri; order Cyprinodontiformes; family Poeciliidae; genus Alfaro; species Alfaro cultratus. Next base: position 8,310 of record CAEFZX010027421.1, on the reverse strand, counting down.
CGAGCCCACTCCCATTTATACATGCCCCTCATCTGCATATTTACCAAAAAGGCCCCTCTGGCTTTCCCTTTATCAGCAAACCCCTCCCCACGGCCTCATCAGCACACGCCGGTTTGACTAAGGGAAAAAGCAAGAGGGCTCGCAACGTGTGCCGGTTGGGAGCACACACTCACATCCAGATGATACGCAAACACACACAAATGCACAAAATCAATTTCTGCACTCTCTGTATACAAATGTGCAATGCCAGAGTAAACAGAAATCAGAAGGGGAGTTAGTGAGATCTGGCTGATGCGAGCGCTGGCCATGCTCATCTAATTTCCACCCCTCCTTCCGTCCTTCCCTCTAAATCCCCCTCCTCCTCCTCCCCCTCTCGTCTCTCTCTCCTCTCATCATCAGGTACCTGGTGACGAGCGGCCCGTGATAATCCACAGCCTCTAACCAATCAATCAGCAGCATCATAATCAGCAGCGTAGAGAGGGAGAGAAAGAAAGAAGCCCATAACTTACCCAGGGTCGCCTCCAGTCTGCTCAGCACAAGTAGAGGTCTGGCCAGAAGCTCTGGCTGCAGCTATGTGGACAACTTCGCCAGAAATATAGGAAACATTCTGAATATCCCTAACTTTACCCAAGAAAAGCAAAATCTAAATTTTTTATATTTTTTTCCTGTATCATAAACATGAAACCAACATATAAAGCTCTCCCCCTCCCTTTTCCTTTTTCAGTCTGATTCTCCCTCCACCTCTCTTCCTCCCTCACTCCCTTCCTGTCACTCTCCCTTTCTCTCTCTCTGTATTTCCCTCTCTCCTCCCTTAGTGTCTGCCTGTTGCAACAGTGTGGACATATACACACTCTATACTGTGAAGATATATATCACTATGCTTGCATCTCAGTGGAGAGGACACCAAAAAGGCTTGCTGGTGTGGTATCCCGCAGATTTTCTGGACCTCGTCTGTCCGTTTATGTGTAAGAGTTGAGCAGGGGTGGGGGGGTTATGGTGGGAGGGAGCAGAGAAGGAGGGTCAAAGCTAAATGTTGTACAAAGAACAGGCGGACAAAATTCGGCTTTTTTCCTTTTAGAATCAAACACATATTCCCTCCCTCCTTGTTCTCTTTCATTCACCCTACCCAAACCCATCATACCCCCTCCCCGGACCAAATTTCCGCTCATAGGCATTCCCTCTCCAGACATCAGCATCCTTTGAGGGGGTTAGCTGTCTCTAGGAAAAGGAAGAGTTAACGCCGCCTAGCAGCCTTATACATTTTGCCTTGAGGGCGAGATAGCTGAAAAGCCATGTGCTATCATCATTTTTTAGGTGCGCCGGAAAAGCAAAGACAAGAAAAACATACTGGTTTTACACAGCTCCCCTAAAGATCTGATGCTGAATTTAGCATAGGATTACACAAAAACCTCTCCTCTGAACCCCTGAGCAGAACCCCTATTCCTACAAACTCTGTGATTCCTCTCCTCCCCCACACCAAAGCACAAGGTGTAGAAACTCCACACAACCCGCAGCTATTGCATATCGCCTAAGTTTAGTTCTACAACAACAGCTCTTCCAAAGGGGGCAGAGAAAGAATGAAATGCTGCAGCGTTGTAACTGTTCAGGCAGCCTCTCTGTGGAGATATTCCTGAAAGAGCCCACATGCGCGAGTATTTCTGTATCTACTTCGGCGAAGAGCAGCGGCTGACTGTCGTGTTGTATGAGGGCATCAAGAGAGAACACTGGAGGGTCTGGGGTGAAGAGCAAACTTGCACACATGGACGGCCCGACTGGCCTCGAGCATACGGGAGCAGCGTGTGGGCCGTGTACTATAGAATAACAGTGAGAGGGAAAACAAAGCCCAAAAGAAAAATAATGATGCTCCCCCATCACCACCTCCACACACCCCCAGCACCACTCTCAAGGACTCCTGGGGATGCATGTCTTGGTTATATTAGAGTAGTAGTTGACGAGTGAGGGGAGGGTTAGTATAAAAAGGGAGGGAAGAGACGGCCTGCTGGTGCCCCTAAGAGGCCTGGACTGTGCTTAGTGTTGTTTTATTAATCTGCACACTTCTGTGGCTGCAGCCCACAAACCCCTTAACCATGAGTCTCCTGCTCTCTTGACCTACAGACCACCCATTCATCTCCACCACCAACACTCTGTCCTTTCTTTTAGTGCAAATAAATCCAAAAATATTCAACCACACGCATGGCACGCAGGCAGCGAATCAGCTCCGGGGTCCCTTCGCTCTTTTGAAATATGACAGAACAGGAACAGTAATCAAAGCATGATTACTTTAATTGACTGCCTGTTGATCAATATTATTTGTTGCTCATATAACCACAATTTCATGAAGTACATTGAATAGAACATAGAAAATGACTTCCCAGCCAACATAGCTGTTGCACAACATGCCGATGTAAACGGTCCTTGACTTTTCCGGTTGCAACACTACCAAAACTGTAAAGGTGCAAGATATAGTTTTCAAGCAAACCTGTGCAGCTTACTCTGCACTGGTCAACCCTTACATAAGATAAGCTGGTTGTAGGTGGCTTTAACACCATGTCTGTGCTGCCCTTTTCACATCCAAGCCAAAAAGCAAAACTATTCTATCATTACAATGTGCAAATCAACCAACAGAGACTAAATGTTCACATAAAGCCCCAGAGATAATCCTTTAGAAGAGTAGAGTGCCCCATGCTAGATAAGAAGCCGCCATGTTTTCCATGAGCAGACACAGACTTTACGCAACATGGCAACACTGTGTTGTAATGCATCAACCCTACTGAGAGCAGCACTGTCACTAACACTCTTCATCATCAGGAGGCGAAGAAAACACCAGCCATACATCGTCTTTGGGGCAAAAGCTACCTATCTTTGTGAGCATGCTGGTTTGCAGAAGTAACTTCCTGCCTATGCATTGCTGTGGATGCGCATGCATGCATCGTGTTCGCATATGCAAACGTGAGTATACGTGTCCGTCGTAACAGCATCCATATTAAACAGCTCTAGAGGTGACTGTGCTTCCCTGGGTGTCATGAATATAAGAGAAAGCATCCATCTTCATGGAATGCAATTTCACAGGTAGTGACAGTAAAACTGAGTCTACCCACTGAGTGCCGACACACAGACAGAAAGACACGGAGGGTGGAGAGAGACACAGAAAAATACAGGCAGACAAAGCTGCTACCCTGATTCTCCATCAGATTTTGCAGCTGCATCCAATATTCAGCTTAGGCTGTTATTTTTTTTTATTTCAACTGCTAAATTCCACTAAAGGCTAACCATGCTGATTGATTCAGCCTTATTCAACCCATGCTGACTTTATTCAAGCTACAGTTTCTGTGAAACAGGCCTAATATCAATTCCAAACTCATCAGGCAGACAGATATCAGGTCACTTTTCAAACTCAGCCTCATGCTTATCAAGCAATTACAATTTAGGTCCAGTTCGGGCAAAGATATCCGAAAAATTTATGAAGCTTATAAAAATAGATTTATATACATACTTATATATATATATATATATATATATATATATATATATTTATATATAAACCCTTTTAAATTCAAAACACAGAACTACTTCATTTATACAAGAGAATAAATTACTTCACCTGTACCTTATTTCCATATATGAATTATCCAAATTTCACATTTAGACTGTGTGAGAGATTATCTGTAATTAATTAACTGATAAAAAAAAAAACACATGAATGTCTTTATTCGCACATAATTTTATTAATGAAGTGAAAATTAAATTACAGGTGGGAATTTCCTCTGATATACCTGGTGTATCAGTGAGAGTAATTAATCTCATTAAATAATCAAGGGGAATTCATCCTGTCTAACAGGAAAAAAGTCACAGTATTTAACACTATGCTAATTATCTTAACCATGCATGAGATAATGAAGTAATTAGGGCAATTAAATCACAATTAACGCCTAAAGAACAAGTGATTATGCCACTCGCAGACGCATTAACGGGTAGATAAGAGCTTGTGCAAAATGTGCTTTGTATTATTTATGAAAAAACACTTTTCTGCAGGAGTTAAAAACAATACGAAATCGTATTAGATGAAGGGGAGAGTGTAAGACTAATAGTAAATGACAGCTGTCTGAGAGGCCATCACTCTTTTCTGAAGATGGAGGGAGAGAGCCCTTTTGTCACAGCCAATCATTCTAGCCTTGAACATAAGCAGGGAAAACAATGTCAGTTTCAGGTTGAAAGAACAAAGAATCTGGAAGGCAGAAAGAATTGCACCAAAAGAAACATGGCTCACATATGAACCCAACAGCAGCTGAGCTGACAGGCAGCAGAGCCCAGATGCAAAGAGGAGAGCCGGTGATATGGCTCCTGCCATCTGAGAATCCAACCTGGAGGAAACCAGAGTACATGCGCCGCTCCCTTGTTTTCTGTCGTCTTTTACCAGCGCTCACAAGAAAACATGATTTTCCTCTTACCAAATTCCTGCACGGCTTACAAATATTTTGATAGGAGAAGCTAAAGTCCGTACGAATGAGTGTTTTTGTCAACTGTTCCAGTTTCTGTCTGCTCAGTCAAATCACTTCACACAGACGCTCGTGTTATTCACAGACGTGACAACATATTACTGTCATGTTTTATTTCAAACCTCTGTTGCCATTGGTGTATTTGTGTGCTAGAACAGGTCTCCGGCTTGATCTTGTGGAAACAATGTTTTTATTATTATCATTATTATTATTTGTGTGTATTTGTGTTTTTCCCCCCCGTTTGCTTTGTGACTCCCGTATTCTGACCACTGCATTCGCTCCAGCGGCCATCTTCAGGAGCTGCAGCACGCTCCATGGACATGAGTTGATGAAAAATATGAGTGACAAGATTCATGGCCATCAGAGCGGTAGAGGAAAATTGAATGGCAAAGGGAGAAAAGGAAGAAAAGAAAAAAAACATTTTCTAGGGGAAAAGAAATAGATTTTTCTATTTCTTCCAAAGGAGAAAAGGGATTCAGATATGTAGGATCCAAAAAGAAAATGAATAAATGCACCATCTTTTTCTGTTTAATTTTTCTTTTTTTTTTTCTTTAATTGTTAGATTTTTTGTTTCTTCTAATTTTTATTTTAATATAAATTATTTTTGTCTTTTCTAATGCATGATATCAATTTCAGTTATAACACACAAACATTTTTTTTTATTTATGTAGTTTATAAAAATAATTTTAACCATAAACTCAATCATAAATTGTATTTATTTAAGGGGGATATGCAGGAAAGTGTGGGTTTGTGAGAGGGATTCTGGACTCTATGTAAATAAAGCCAGAATATTTCGAACCTTTATTTGTTTTGGGGGTGTTTCTGCTGTTTGGTTTTATTTGGTGGCTGTGTTTTTACCTCTTTGGTGGTACACAGTGTTAACTCCATGCTTGATTTCTTTGCCACGCCAGGGATTTAGTGTGTTCGGGCAGTCACTTCTGCAGTTCGACCTGTGCTAAAGCACAACAGTCCCTTTCACTTTTAGCTCCCTCAGCTTTGCCGGCTGATTCCTACCAGATGCATCTGTACATAAAATACAACCTTGCTCTCAGCCAAGGGGGAAAGTATGTGAATAAAACAGCAAATGTTAAAGCAGAGGGGAGGAATCCCTTTCTAAGTACAATTTAACCAAGTTTAGATATTTTGTGCTGCACTTGTGCTTTGTTCAGAAACATGTAAACATTTAGCTTAAAACTATATCAAATTTGTCTGATGTTTTCTAAACAAAAAAAGAAAAAAGTACATTTTGTTAAAGTCATATATTATATTTTTGCTCTTTATACTGTGAATTTTTTACCGGCTGCAGACACTCTTTATTATAACAATGGCTTTTGCACATTTAAATTCAATTAACAGTAATAAGAGAGTTATGCCCACGAAATATAAATGTTATGGACATGCTGTGACAAAATGCTTTTTCACCACATTGTAAATGTGGGTAAAAACGGCAGACGTCACGACACCTGTGCCGCAGCAGCCCTGAATTGGTTCTTCAGCAAGTGGCGAGGGGCTCCAGGGACAGAGGGAGGAAATGGCTGCTGTTTGCGCTTGAGCGGAGGTTAGCGGAGGGGCACACTGGATTCTGCTGTGGCCCAGATTTTCTCCAATCCCTTTTGTCCGATCACTCCACATTTGAGTGGCTTTATAGAGAAATTGCTTTTATTGTGTCCACTCAGGAAAACCAAAAGCAAAAAAAAAGAAGAAGAAAAAAAAACACCTCCAGCATCTAGTCCAGAGACAATGCCCACAAAAGCGCAGAGGAAATGACTTACGAACTGGAATTGGAGTGCCAACAATGTGCCACTTTTGCTCTCCTTTTCTAAATAATATCTGGGAAATTAAGATTGAATATGTCAACACATGTTGCTCCTTTCTGGTAAAGTTTTTTTTTTAAAGCATGACGGAGGTGCATTGTGCTGAACATGATGGTACTCAAACAGGACATTAGAGAAAAGAAGAAAATCATCAGTCAACATCAATTCTCACGTGAGGGCTAATGCATATGCACTGACCAGGCAGGAATATCAGAGTGCTTTTTCTGTGTCCACTGTACAATACACACATTTGGGTTGAATGAAAATTAAACACAGGAGACAAGACCCTAACAATATTTTTAATCCAAATATAATCTTTTTTTACAGACTTATTTTTTTTTTGTTTTTATTTTTTATTACAAATTGGTTTCACAAATTCCAGTTTCTAAAAACATACTCATCAGTACATATACACCTTCTATCTCATTAAAAAAAAAAACACTCTAGAAAGACTAACTTCTTTGTCATTTCACAAACAGAATAAAGGTTTCTCAACTATCTACTACTGATCAGGTTTCACCATCTCTTAGATTATGAATTTACGCAGATCAAACACAGTTTACTAAAACAACCTTTTTTTATTTTGGACCAAAGGGAAGATTAGACACCAGTATTAATATATCAATATTTTTCTTACACTGCTCACATTATGAACAAGACAAGGGGACACACACTTCAGGTTGAATCAAGATAACGGTAAGCTACAGAAAACTTGTTCAGGTTGTACATGACAGTTTTTCTTTGTTTACCCGCTCTCTAGCTGCTCCCTGACACAAAGGCACCCTGGGCAGTGAGCCATAAGGCCCATATCTAAAACTGGACTGGCAGGCAGAGAAATAAAATATATCCATTAAATCTATATCACAAGTCCTGATTTACCTAGAAACTCCTCAAAAACTTTTTAGGTAATTTTTTTTTTAATATTTGAATACTAAATATTACTTTTACAATAAGCATAAATAAATATCAGGTTCACAAAAACAGTTAATAAAGAATAATAAAAAAACAGTTTAAAAAAATTTATCATTTTTTAAATTTAAATTAATTTTTTTTTATTATTATTATTATTATTTTATTTTAAGAAATTCTTTTTTTTATTATTATTTAAAAATTTAAAATATATATATATATTTTTTTATTTATTTAATTTTTTTTTTTTTTAATCAGGGGAAAAAAATTAAACAAGTTTTGACACCACATAAATAAGTACTTAATAGAGAGCACTAAAATATTCATATGTAAGCAGAATTATCAGTTCTACTGCTTTATAAAAGAACGCACAAGTATGTTGAATTACTTTCAGAAAACAAGGATTTTCTCAGATGGGAATCATTCAAAAGAACATCTTGTTAGAAATAATAGTTAAACTGCAGGTAAGACACATTTGCTGTGCAATTCTTTGAGTTCACATAGTGCTTAAAGGAACCAAAAAGAAAGAAAAGAAAGAAACATTTCTGATAATGTCTTCTCTGTATGCATTACATTTTTTATATATTGTAAAATCATTGTAAAACCTTGGTTCACACTGCATACACTCAGACAAAGCAGGGATAAAAAAACTGACGCACGTTATTACACATAACGTATTCTGTTCCCTTCTCTTGGATGGGCAATTTCAATGGCTCCTCTTCCATGCCAAGAGCATTTGTGAACAGAAATGATAACACCGGCTTTTATAATTTCTGTGCACTTCCTTGTTTTCTGACTTGAAGAAAATCATAAAGCAGCTGCATCTGTATGTGTTAAATGAAGTGTGCAGCTGCCACACGAGAGTTGTGTGTGTATGTGTGTGTGGGTGAACTGATGGTCACTCACACATGTTTAAATGTGGGTTCTGGAAATGATGGACTAAAGCTGAAGGATGGGGGAGGGAGGACACGATTTGGTGTTACTTTGCCCATGACAGTGGTTTGTTGTTGTTGTTGTTGTTGTTGTTTTGGGGGGGCTCGAGGAGGGGTGGGGGGGCTGCTTGATTATTTATTTATTCATTCAATCATTAT